>CACRXK020009704.1:0-18718 GCA_902702795.2 Paramuricea clavata
CAAAGCTGGATTTCGACATACTTTAGCTTTTCAGAAACCGTTGGCCTTCCTCAGTAAGATTATCAACTGTTTCACAAACATATTTGATACTAAACAGCTAAAATATTCTCTGAAAGTCTGTATTTTTCACTCTTCGACGCGAAAATGGCAACTCGAGAAGAAATGAGCCGCTATTTTTGGTCAGCGTCGACAAATTGCCCACCTGTTGATCTCACTGAGCTATAATACTACTGGAGGACGTGCTCCTATCTATCCTTCAGTCAAACGAGTGTCCGGAAAAACATGGCGGATTTTCATGTTTGCTGACGCCAATTGGTTCCTCCGGCTCATGGCAATTACCACTGACCAACCGCGATCCTGCGCTTGAAATAAAATCCTTCACCCCCCTGGTTTTTGCAAAAATTTTGGTCATAATTTTCGAGTTTCGACCGAAAATTTTGATATTTTCGCAGTCGAGGAAAAAGGGTGTTAGTTTTAAGTTTTTAGTCTGCTTGTAGATGAAACAATTCACTCGAAGGATTATTATATTTCTTGTTTTCAGGTAAGATTCACGAAAGTTTTATTTCTTTTACTTTTTTTAAATTCTAGGTTGCCAAAGCTTGGGCTGCTTGGCAAATATTTTAACTTGCCATTTCGATGGAAAAGGTAAAAAACTACAGATCGGAAGACAGCAAATGTATAATATTTCTAGTTTCAACAATATCACAGCAGTTTTGTAATTCAGTTATCCTCTTTTTTCTTGTTCTTTATGTTCAAACTCATTCTCATATTAATTTTGTCTCATATCTTGGGTTCAAAATCCTTTTCTCGACTTGTTTTGTTTTATATTACTTTGAAATAATGAAATTCGTGATTGGTTTTAACTTTTAACTGCTAACTACCAGGTTTTTGTAGCAGTATTTACTTAGGATGCATGTCCACAACCTACCTTTTCAGTAGCCTGCCAGTTGCCACTCTGGCACTTTCAAAAAATTCAGCATTTAAACCTTTAATTAAGTGATTAATTAAGGGGCACTGTGCCCTACTTTGTTATCTTGCTCAGTCCAATGCTAGATAATTTTATTTGTTAAAGAGGAAAGTGCTGGTGCACTCAATTGCTTAATAATTTTAAGTCCATCTTAAACATCATTTTTATTATTTGGATCACCCCTCTACATTGTCACAGCTGTAACTTTTTTGTAGCACAGGCTGTGGGAGTCTGAATCTTTTCTGTAATTCATGTAATGACCCAATATAGTTCAAGTGCTCTCACAAATCCAATGGAATTTGCTTATCCTGAGGCTGATGCTCAAGCATGAACAAGAAAAATACAAATAAGGTGTTTGAATGCAAGGGCTGTTGCAGAAATAACTTTATTTGATCATTTCCATTTCACAATAACATGTTTATTATATACAAAGAATGTCAAAGACCATATTCTTCACACTGAACATCTATATTTACATAATTATATTGCAGTTTAAGGATGTATCTTAATTGTAATGTTACATTCTGATATTCTGTCATTCATTTTGCAGGTAAAATCATTCACAGGTACCACAAGACATATCACAATGGATCAAAATATACTGAACAGCCAAAGCAAAATCATATCCATCTGGCTACAAAGTCATAATAATAACTTGTCTGGATAGTTTTATCACTGCTAACAAAATTAATTCTTTCTAATAATTGATAATTCTTTAATAAAGAGGTTGAACTATGAACTGTATCACCATCAAATAATTCTGCAATTAGACCAAAAAGAGATTATATAATTAAAATGTTGTAAATTAAAGTTTTCACTACATACAAAAGAAGTGAAGAAAGGAAATGAGAAAACAGCTTAAGCCACCACACTATTTAAAGGCTTAAATGTATCATGCATGCAACTACCTAAAAAATAATACTACAGGTCTTTCACCTGAAATGTTGAAGTTCATTGATTTAGTTAGTTTCAGGTAGTTGCATCATACAGGGGTGCACAGAACTAATCCACCTGCATGGACTGGAAGTGACATTATCTACCAATTAAATTGTTTCTGACTTGATGTCTGACTAGCATGTGTGACTTTCTCTGTTCTGGCCTGTATAATGAGATCCAGTGCAACCCTATAAAGCCTATAATCTAGATACTTTGCTTATACCTACACTTGTGATTGGTACCCAACATTCAAGAAGTACAATCCTATTTCTAGTGGCTCAAGAATCCTCAATACAACATGTCATTAGTCAGAAATCTAGGTAGAAATCATATTACCAGATAAGTTGCCCACAGTATCCTGAGCTTCTGGCACCCCTAGGCTAGCTTCTACTGGCACCCTAGATTATGCATACTATAATAACCACACAATCTAGTATATATAAACACAAAGAATATAGATAGAAGCACATTGTTTCATGCCTTTACACCTGTACATACACTTATTTAGCACATACAATTGCATAAAATCAAGCATGTCAGATTTCAGTCATCAGTCTATATAGAAAACCCAAAGGATTTGAGGGAAAAACTGATTTAGCTGAATTAAATAAAACAAAATTTGTTTAACAAAAACCATGGCCAGCCAACAATTTAACAAAGCTAGTAAAGTAAGAAAAAAACAAAAAAAAACTTAATTTGAAATTTTGAATATAAAAACAAAGTTTCTGTATTTTTTTACGACAAGACTTTGAACACATGGGGGAAAATAATACGTTATACTATACAAAGAGCCTGTTATCTAATGGATTATATTCTATCATTTACTCCCATTATCTTTTAAAAATTAAAAATAAAAACATATCAATAGTATGCGAAATATTTACCTGTGAGCTCTGCGATCAAATATCGCCTTTGCCTAAATTTCTCGGGCTTTTCATATTGGTTTGTTGTCTTTCGCGGGTGAGAATAGCGTGTACGACTTTTAAATCTTTTAACAAATGGTCAAAAGTCGAAAAGATATAAAAAACAACAAGATTTTACTGCAAAAACCTCGAAAATTGTAGCGGGCTCAGAATTGAGCCTGGTCAGTGGTAATTTCATGAGCTGGAGGAACCAGTTGTCATGGAAATGGCGTCATATGGCGCGAAAATCTGCCATGTTTTTGCGGACACTTTTTTTGCCGAGCACTTCCTCCAGTAGTATTATAGCTCAGTGATTTTGACTATGGCTTGGCGGGAATTTGTAAAATATCCCTAATTCACCCCCAGTCTGCATTTTGTACCCAGTCCGGTCTGCAGTCTGCAGTCCGCAGTCTGCAGATTATACTGACCGGTTTTCACTCAGTAATAAAACATAATAAAATAAGTTCAGTGGCGTGCCAGCCTAACAATTTAGTCCCGTTATGCAAATTCAAAATTATTATCACTATTCATTCAGAAATTGATTGTTTCACAGTCAATCGGAACACGAGAATATTTGCATAGCGGAACTAGTCTAAATCGTCGGACTGGATACGCTACTGAATAAGTTTAATACAAATAAAACAAATTGTTAGGTAATTTCAGTTCAGTCATCAAATCAATTTGTTCGCCTTTACATTCTAAGATTTTTTCTCAAATTAAACGGTAATTTATGAAACTTAGAGCTTCGTTGAAAAGGAAAAATGTTCATGTTTTTAGGCAAAAAGTTAAAGCAACAAACTTCGTAAATATTAAATATTCAAAGAAAACATGCCGTATATTTCACGATTTCCCATAGTAAATCAATTCTTCTCATTTCTTCAAACAAAATTGCTTCAAGCTTGTTGTATATGAAACGATTTTCCAAATATATGTCTTTTAAAATTGAAATCTTGCTTATCACACTCCCACAAGCAATCAGCCATATCTTTGAGATCAGTGAGGATGACCACCCACTCAAGTTCGTTGGTCACGCCCGCGATTATTGGCGAACTTTAGACTTCGCTAATGCTTTCGTTTTCCCGGGTGTAAATTGCCGGGGGAATTAGTACCCTCGCACGGCGCTTCGCGCCGTCGGCTCGGGGATAATAGACAGGTTCATATTCAACTTCCACTACCGCTACCTTTGACGGCTCCATTGGTAGCGGTCGCGACGGTCTGTTTAGACCTGTTCAGATTAGACTTCTCCCGACGACCATAAATCGCTTTGTTACGGTCCCAAAACAAAAACATGCGACGATTTCCTCACGCTCTTGCAGTTACTGCGCATGCGTAACACATTTAAGTCAAATCTGAACCTGTCTAATAAAAGTTCCGAACTTTTAACAATGCTGATTTCAGGAAAGGGGAAAGTACAAAACATGGACCCCCGATCCATGGACCCCCTCTATGAACCGGGTCCTGATGGACCCCCCATTGACCGGGTCCACGGACCCGCAATTTCAAAATGGCCCCATCTATGAATGAATGTTAACAGGAATTTTGAATACACCTGAATGTAAATAACCCTGTACAGGGTCAAAATGTTCTATTAATTTGTTCCAAATAACACTTATACATCCAGCTAGCTAGTGCACAGCTCACAAAAATGTATCAATCGAAGCAAATCAAATTGCTGATTATGAACGGTGCCTTTAGACCACTTTCATAAGAGACAAATTGAAACACTTTTTTGTATATTGAACCAAGAAAGCTAATTACAGTTGATTTCACATAACTTTTCCGTGAATGTTGCGAACTTCGTTGTGAAGTTCAAAAGTTCATACTGAAATTCACAAGCCAGTTTGTAAACAAAGCCTCTGATTGGCCCCTAAACAAAAATAAGCCAATCAGAGGCTTTGTTTACAAGCCGGCTTGTGAATTTCATTATGAACTTTTGAACTTCACAACGAAGTTCGGAACATTCACGGAAAAGTTATGTGAAATCAACTGTAAGATGCAGAATCAATGAAAGTGGTTTATTATTTCAACACTTTGCTGGCAGTGGTTTCTTTAATTTCATAGGCTGTGATAATTGACAGGCTTTGCAAGTCAGTAACACTATTATTATTTACATGGTGCATTGATTTGTCATGATATGTTGTTAGCAAGCCTCGCTTTAGTAAGAAGAAAACACTGGAGTATAGTTGAGGTTTGCTGTTAAGAGCAAGAGTATGCTTTAAAACCACTAAAATATTTTAAAAATTGAAAACTCGAATCATGTTTAACTGTAATATTGAAATTTGGAAAAATGCTACCCTTGGAGGGGCTCCATGGACTCGGTCCAAAGAGGGGGTCCAAGGACACGGTCCATAGAGGGGTCCATGGATCCAGTCCAGACAAGGGGTCCATGGACCGGGGGTCCAGGTTTTGTACTTTCCCGAAGGAAAGTTTATATGTATTTAGGTGGACTTGAATGACTTAGATTCTTGCACTTCACTTGGTGGAATTAATACTAGGATGTTAGGGTTTGTAATCCAAGTGAGAATATATACATTTTAAGACCTACCAGGAACGACTGCGAAAAATGCAGCACAAGGTCCTACGGTAGGAATTGAACCCACGGCCCTGCGATTCTGGTGCAGCGCTCTAACCAACTGAGCTACAGAGGCCAGCTGTTGAGCTGTAACCGTAAGTTCATGTATATATAGGTAATCGGGTGTGCGGGTTGTGATAAGGTGGACTTGAATGACTTAGATTCAAGCACTTCATACTGGGTCCTCGGGTTCCGGGCAGGCCTCGAATTTCCCTGAAATCAATCGACGGCAATGGCGTTAAAAATTGCAGTAGAACGTAACAGTTGTCTACGGCAATTTTGGCAGTTTCCACGCCATTTTTTTAAATTACTTTAATAAAAATTTAAATTTAAAGGGGAAGTCAAGTCCGTTCTGCGCATCCGTTCTGCTCATAACAATGTGAGGACCTCTAATGTGAACATTGCCCAAATTTCGAATGCTTCGAATTTTTCTGTGCATAAACTCTATTTCATATTCATTTAGAAGCGTAGCGAACCAAAACGGTGTTAGATATTCAGACAGTACATCATATTTTAAAAAATACAGCAGTTCAAAATGTAAGTAGTAGTAGTAGAACTTTATTTATCCACGCTGACCCCGTCAACCGTAGCTGATTTCCACGGGGGGCGTGTGCCAGAAAATTATTTTACATGCAGAATATGATAAGAATAAGCTAAGTTATTACAGTAATATATAAATTTAAAAGATATAACAAATGTTTTGAGCTATTTACAGGTAAGTTATATTTACAAAGGTTATCAAGCACTAATGTGAGCAGCGATTTTATTTCGAAAGGAAGAAAGTGACTTGCTTTCCCTAATTTCTATTGGTATAGAATTCCAAATGTTTGCTCCGTCGTACATAAAACTATTTTTCATGCTATTTGTACGTTGTTTTGGTAAATAAAGACCACTTGAGACATCCCGAAGGTGGTAATTAGTTTTCTCACTCTTAAACGAAAATAGATTTGTGAGTGATTTTGGGCCCATTTTGTTTAATAACTTATACATCATTCTTGCTTTAGTTTTCTTCCTTCCAGTTTGGAGTGGCTCCCAGCCCAAAGTACGTAACGCAATCGTATAATCTACGTCATTGCTTATATTCAGAATAATTCTTGCCGCTCTATTTTGCAGTTTTTGCAGTCGTTATGATTGAGTTTCGCCAAATACATCCCATACTTCACAGCAGTAGTCAAAGTACGGACGAACAATAGTGTTATATATCAAAATAAGTGTATCTTGGTCAACAAATGGTTTGATCCGACGAATAGCAGAGATTCCTGCTGTAACTTTTTTGCAAATATTTTCGGTATTACTTTTCCAAGATAAATGCTGGTCAATTGTTACTCCTAAACAAACCGTTTGTTTACATTGCGGACTTGACTTCCCCTTTAATGTTACCTTGGATTGTTGACAAGCTAGAAACATGTTTACGTATTTCTTTAGTTTTTTTTTAGAAGAAAACTGAGACTAATAGGTACAAAGCATGCATCAGCAAAAATATATAGTTTATACCTTTACTAAAAAGGAATAAACTATGCCTGCTATGTACCTAAGTATATTTCCATCAACAATAAGTATTGATTAGTGATACATATTAGTGTAAAAATTCAGAATACTTATGAGCTAATACCAGAATAAAGATTTCTCCATCTTTACATGAGAGAAATTCATCCCGCTTACCAGACTAGCTCGGCTTCCATATTCAGTAAACAGCCCCCCAGCCCCCCTATTGGCTGTTATTCAAGGAAGAACACATTATGTAACAAGGCACTACAAGGCATTATGTAACAAGGCAACAAGGCACTACTATTAATTAAAGCATTTAAACACAGCTAAAGGATGATATCTACTGTATTTCTTAACACGTTCTATTATTTTCAGCACTCACATGTCATTTGTCAGCCTCATAGACAATTATGGGTGACATTCCGTGACAAACACAAATTTCGGTCAGGTTTGCCTTTATGCACCAGTCAATGTAAACCCCCGCCCCCCACCCCCCAACCGGGGAGGGCGAAAGAGCGAAATTGTCCCTGCCCCCGGGGAAAGCGTATTAATCAATGTCCCCGTATGTCTCTCAACCCCGGGAAAATAGTTTTGTATATATTTCATAGATCAGCAATAGAAAATCAAATTCATTTATGTTATTGTATTTAAACTTTTCTTGTAAAGAAAACTAAAACAGCAACACAGGGTATATATGTTAACCACTGAATCCAAATCTTCCCCGCATCGTCTACCGAAAGAGAAAATGTTGTCCAAGTCCCCCATCATCGGGGACATATTTACCATCAAAACTGACCACTTTTCCCGCTAAATCCCCGCCCCCTCCCCGGTTGGGGGGAGTTGGGCGGGGATTTACATTGACTGGTGCATTATCAACAGGTGTTGCAGACACAACATATGGCAAGGGTCGATCTAAAGTGTTATATAGAAAAGATATGATCATATGGGACGTAGATAACGAATCGTTTTAAAATATAAAGAAATTAGTTGCATTTTATAATACTAACAAATATGTAGTATTTACCATCGCCTGGAGATTCCATTGATAATTGCAAAGGCTCGTCTTCGCCATAAATCAGAAGCAAGTACCGTGCAAAATCACTTGTGTCTTCGTTGAGAATACAATAGATTCTTCTCTGGTAATCCACATCTCATGTACGTCCTTCTTTAATTTTATACGCACAAATCCTATCTCGACATGATCGGTATTATTCTTTATACATAAACACCATCACTGCACTGTAGACTTCAAATTGTCGTTTATTGCAAATAAATATTACGAAATGCTTAACAGCAGGTCAAGCTACATATTCACAGCCCAGAATTTCAGGAGTAAATGAATAATTTATGATGAAAATGGTTCGGATATTCGCGAACTTAATAGTAAAATATCCAAATGGCCATCCCGCCACGGATAACTGATTAAGCATTGGGGAACGGGAAGGTCCATTGTTTCCAAATGAAACACGGAAATGGATCCGCAGCAGAAAGCCACAAGGATAGGAAACAGAAGGGTGGGAGGGTGGGCGTTTTTACAACACACAAGAGTAAACAACACCCTGACGCAGCCCCCTCCTTCTCGCCCCCCCCCGCCCCCTTTTCCGGTCCTAATTTCTTTATCTTGCACTTTCTCTGTCTTGGCGATCAGCACAGAAAGAGCAGTTACAACCTGTAAACTAGGGTTTTATGCATTGTACATCATTATTTATTCATAAAACAACGTTAATTACTCAAATTCCATTAGTTAATCAGCTTCTGCGGCGTGTTTGGCCAATTTGAATAGTAAAATATCCAAATGGCCATCCCGCCACCGATCACTGATTAAGCATTGGGGAAAAGGGAGGTCCATTGTTTCCAAATGAAGCACGGAAATGAATTCCTCCGCAGTTCAGTTACTACTCGCTCCCAACACTACATCTCCCCCCATATACCCAAACCCAGTGCTGTAGCAGTTACAGTTTGTTTGTAACTAGTTACAGTTATAGTTACATTACCAAAAACATAACTAGTTACCGATACAAGTTACAGGCGCCAAAGTGTAACTAGTTACAGTTACAAAGTTACAATATATTTTTTGTAACTTAGTTACAAAGTTACAAGTTACATTTTACTGATTGCAATTAAGAACGCATACAATTCGAATGGGCCGAATGGTAATGAAACTTGCGGCAAAATTATTGGCAAAATTAATAACTATTTACTAAATGTATCTGCATGCATCTGCAAAATTCCACCAAATCGAAAACTTTGCTATTATACAGTCTGAACGAATAGATTGAAAAAAAAAAGAATATCCCTCACTGGCTAGTGGCTTCTGACTTCGCAATGAAAAAGCAGAAACGTGAATACGTGATCATGACTGGGTCAAGGCCAAGTGAAATGAGCCTGTGATCATGACCGAATACGTCATAATTGGTCTTTGGCCTTGGCCCATGCAGTCATGATCAAATACGTGATCATGACTGGGCCAAGGCCAAAGACCAATTATGCCGAGCCAAGGTCAAGTGAAGGCGAGCGACGGCATTTCGATCAGTTTCAACTGTACGTAAATTTGCCGGCAATCCTTGACTTAAACTTGTGTCTTGAACGGATTCTGTTGTGTCAGATTAAATTACTCCTGTGCAGATGATTAAGAGCTTGCCTGACTGTGTAATGATTTATTTCATTTTAAAAACGTACACAAATAGTTACGAACAAAATGTAACTTGTAACTTTGGCAAAATAATTTGTAATCGTTTCAATTTTATGGCATTTTTTGTAACTAGTTACCGTTACAGTTACATGTTCTCAAAATGTAACAAGTTACCGTTACCGTTACTGAAGAATGTAACGATTACTTGTAACTTGTTACTTTAACGAAGTTACTTACAGCACTGCCCAAACCCCCATTCTCATATACCGTTACCGTTACTGAAGAATGTAACGATTACTTGTAACTTGTTACTTTAACGAAGTTACTTACAGCACTCCCCCAAACCCCCATTCTCATATACCCAAACCCCCATTCTCATATACCAAACCGCCGTTCTCATATACCCAAAACCCCCATTCTCATATACCCAAACCCCCATTCTCATATACCAAACCGCCGTTCTCATATACCCAAACTCCCATTCTCATATACCCAAACCGCCATTCTCATATACCAAACCCCCATTCTCAAATACCCTACAACCCCGCCGATTCGCATGTGCCACACACACAAACCAAACTATAATCTATTAAGCAAACAAACCGGCAATGGACAGTATGAAAAAAACCGCCGTTCTCATATACCCAAACTCCCATTCTCATATACCCAAACCGCCATTCTCATATACCAAACCCCCATTCTCAAATACCCTACAACCCCGCCGATTCGCATGTGCCATACAACCCCGCCGATTCGCATGTGCCACACACACAAACCAAACTATAATCTATTAAGCAAACAAACCGGCAATGGACAGTATGAAAAAAAATGCAAGTGAAAAGCGATACGTGGACTAGCATGGTCAAGCGACAATGAACGCAGAGAATAACCCGGAACTGATGCCACAGGTATGGTCCCCGGGAGAAACTTCCACCCAATGACTCGCTTCTTAACACGCTCAGAAGCTGCTAACGGAAAAAAAATTAGCGAGTGGCGAGAGAAAAGATGAACAGAGAAGTAAATCCCCAAAGCACCCCCCGGAAGGACCAGAAAAGGGCAACAGTCCCGGCACAACTGCTAGAGTCGAACACGAAGAGCTTTAGATAGCCCTGGGAAAGTTGACCCCCACCAGCCAAGAAAAGAAAAAAGAACCCAAGAAATGCAAACGAAAACCAGCTAACGAGCGCAAACACAAGATCAGTACTTTCATACACACTCGAAAAACATATATTGCCCAAGAATTGGGTGATTCGCGTATGGCAAGGAAGGTATACTGTTCTGAATCGCCAAAACATTGGCCCTTGTCTGTCCAATCCAAATGCAGTAAGCGCGTGCGCTCGGTCTCAAGCAATCATGTATTGCGAGATGCACCTCTTGCATTTGCAATGTTCGTGCTCAATCCCAAGCAATCATGGATTTGGTCTATTGGGAGATGGATTTCTCTGCTTGCCCAAACATGTGAGCAACTGACCACTAAACAAATTCCGTAACTGCGAGACGCCGCTCCCGCGCATGCACTAAACTAATTGACAAATGATTTCCAAATTCCAATTCAATGGCTGCCATGGTTGGTCCCAAGCAATCATGTATTGTAAAATGCAAGCCTCTCATTCGCGAAACCCTGAGCCTGTTTTTTCAATCCTAAGTCAGTAGCGACTCTTACTCGGTCACAAGCAGTCATAAAATTGCGAGTTGCCCTTCTCTTATACGGCAAACACATTGGGCACTTAATTTGCCTTAGACTCTTACTCGGTCACAAGCAATCATAAAATTGCGAGATGCCCTTCTCTTATACGGCAAACACATTGGGCACTTAATTTGCCTTAAATCCAAATTCGGTAGCTACTCGTGCTCGGTCTCCAGCAATCATACAATTGCGAGATGCAATGCTCTTACACACCAAACACATTGACCACTATGACTTAAATCCAAATGCAGTAGCTAATCGTGCTCAGTCACTCAAGCAATAATGGATTGTGAGATGCAATTCGCGCATACGCCAAACACACGAGCCTTTCGTTTCAATCCCAAGTCAATAGCTACTCGTGCTCGGTCACAAGCAATCATACAATTGCGAGATGCCCTTCGCCCATACGCCAAACTCATTGGCCACTTTGCCTTAAAGCCAAATTCAATAGCTACTCATGCTCGATAACAAGCAATCACACAATTGCGAGAAGCACTTTTCGTATACGCCAAACACATTCTCATTGGCCACATTGCCTTAAATCCAAATGCACTGAGCTAATCATGCTGGGTTTCAAGCACACCTGCATTGGAAGATACACATTGCTGATACGCCAAACACATTGGTCACGGTACCTTTTAAACACCAAATTCAGTAACGAATCGTGCTCGGTTGCAAGTAATCATGCATTGCGAAATGCACCTCTCTCATACGCCAAACACATTGGCAATTGTGTTGAAAATCCAAATGCAATAGCTACCCGTGCTCGGTCGCAAACACTGATCATGCCGGCATTGCTAGATGCACCTCTCTCGTACGCCAAACACATTAGGAAATTTATTTAAAATCCCAATTCAGTAGCCACTGGTGCTCGTTCTCGAGCAATCTAACACTGATCATGCCGGCATTGCTAGATGCACCTCTCTCGTACGCCAAACACATTAGGAAATTTATTTAAAATCCCAATTCAGTAGCGACTGGTGCTCGTTCTCGAGCAATCTAGCATTGCGAGATGCACGTCTCTCATACGCCAAACACATTGGCAACTTTAGTTAACATCCAAATTCAGTAGCCACCCGCGCTCGGTCTCAAGCAAGCTAGCATGGCGAAATGCACTTCTCTCATACGCCAAACACATTGGCAACTTTATTTAACATCCAAATTCAGTAGCTACTCGTGCTCGGTCGCAAGTAATCTAGCAGTGCGAGATGCACTTCCCTCATACGCCAAACACATTGGCAACTTTGTTTAAAATCCAAATTCAATAGCTACTCGTGCTCGGTCTCAAGCAATCATGCATTGCGAGATGCCCTTCGCTCATACGCCAAAAACATTGGCAACGTTGTCTAAAATCCAAATTCAGTAGCTACTCGTGCTCGGTCTCAAGCAATGATGCATTGCGAGATGCCCTTCTCTCATACGCCAAACACATTGGCAACGTTGTCTAAAAGCCAAATTCAGTAGCTACTCCTGCTCGGTCTCAAGCCATCTGGCTCTGCGAGATGCACTTTTCTCATACACCAAACACATTCGTGCTCGGTCTCAAGCCATCTGGCTCTGCGAGATGCACTTTTCTCATACACCAAACACATTGGCAACTTTGTGTAAAATCCAAATTCAGTAGCTACCCCATCCATGTTGACCGTCATGGTCATTTTACCCTAAAACAGTTGAGATTACCTGTCCTAAATGAAACGCATACAAACTCATATACAGGTCGTAGACTATGGCGTAAGTTGTTAATGTGGAAAGATGAGGTCGTTTTTCACATATCGTCAGATTAAGGAGCGAGTCAGCATTTACTACTATTAAGTATACTAGTTTGTTATTAATTATTTATTATTAATGTATTATTATTATTATTAATTTATGTATTACAGGATTGCGGCATAAGCTTTCTACAATAGACCACCTCCATAATGCAGCTTGGTTTAAATATTCTTTTATGCTTTCCACCCTATGCCCGACATAACAATCCTAAACGTATCGAAGCTTGAGTGTTGCATTGATTGAGCTCTGTTTTATACTGGACAAACTGAATTTGTACGTGACACGTGATTGGGTTAATTTGGCTTGGGGGTTAACAATCCCCCAGCCGCTTTATTTTAAATTTTCATAACAGAAATTAATTAATTATATATAAATATATATTGCACATGAAAGATGTGCTCAAACAGTTTTGCCCAGTAAAGGTGAGGGCAAGATTACGCCAAAGCATCTTACTCTACTAAGATGCACCCCACCCCAGGCAATGCAAGACTCAAGTCTCCATCCGCTATTCGTCATATGAAGATAAAGTGAGACACGATGAATCACAGACGCCCCTGCAAGCTGTGAATTGCGATGTGTCAGTGCGCAAGAATATAGTAAATGTAGGTTCTAACAGTAGCATGCAGTAAAGTACCAAATAACTAATATGAAAATAATTCTATACAACAGCCGCCCGTGCTAACTGTTGTTAAGAAACTCCTGTTAATCTACAAGCCTGGAAAAATGAAGCCAGCGGCCCTTGCACACTGGTAAACTATGTAATAATATACAACCGCAACAACAAGTACCAGCCCCTGCTTGGTACCAGTTATCACCTGCATGTTGTAAAGTAACCAAATACTAAATAAATGAAACCGCAACAAGCAACAACCAGTACCAGCCCCTGCGTGGTACCAATTGTCGCCCGTTCACAGCTGCATCTTTACGGTAATTAGAGAAGGCCTTACCCCAAGACTCCCCGCTAGTCTTGTAGATAGGACATAATTATACAAATAATATTAGAAGATAGAAGTAAAAGTTAGGTGGAGGGCGATGAAACCCTGATGTATTTCTGAAAAGCATTAGACTTCCATCGCCCTAATGTGCGGATTTGTGCATCCGACATCCCCTTTTCTGCAGCATAAGAAGCGGCCCCAATTCGGAAACTGTGAGATTTATAGCGAGTTGGATTTAGACCGCAAAATTTTATTGCTTCAGACAGCCGTGCAGCGAAAACTTCCCTGGTGACTGGGTTGCCCTGTTGTGTGATAAAAATTGCTCCAGGTTGATTACCACGCAATGCTAGGTAGTCGAGAAGGAGAGCAATAGGGCAACACGAATGCTGGCGTTGTAGCGACAAGGTGAATGGACGTTGATTATAATGGTGTTTAAAATCCAAAAAGGTCAAAGTAAACCCAACCACGTGTTTACTAGAGCCATAAACGTAAGAGATTTGATGCAATTGTAGGGGTTGACAACCAGCATTCGTCGTTGCCGTAATTTCACCGATCCGCAAAAAGCCAAAAAATGCCAAGGAACACATGGCTTGAAATTGGCATACTTGATAACGTGAACCTTGAATATTAGGAGCAGCGTTAAGTAACATTTCTAAAATGGGCAACGTAATAGGCAAACGACTGTCTAAACGTGCGCCATTTTTCGCGTATCCCTTTAACAACTGAATAATGTAGAAAACCCGAGTTGGGTCGGGCAACCCAGATAGCTTATGAGAGTAGCCAATGGCGGATACATAGGTATTGACAGTAGACGGAGCGTAATTGCGATCAAATAAGTAAGCAATGAAAAGTGCTAATGTGGCTGGAAAAATAGGCATTGTGAAGTGGGCTGTCTGGTATATGCTGCTGTGAAATTGAGTGAATAATTTCCATGCCCGTGTATAAGTAGGAATGGAAGATTTTTGCAAGCTAGACTGTGCCAAGTGTGTAATTATACTTGCCAACTTTGAGGCTGCAGATGAAGGGGGATGTCCGTTGGAAGCCTGTTCATGTTGGCCGGTGCTAACTGGTGAAAGGTGGACACCTGAAAGCGAGATAAAGAATCCGCCAATTTATTAGAAATTCCGGCGATATGTTTTGCTTTGAATACAATATTGTTTTGTAAGCAAACTAGCACCATTTTGCGCACAAAACACATCAAAGATTTGTCGCGACATGATTTTTTGTTGATAACATGAACTAATGCTTCATTATCAGTAAAAAATAAAATAGATTGGTTGCACATATGATGACCCCACAGGCAAAGGCTCAGGACAATTGGATAGAATTCCAAAATAGCAATGTTGCGATGCTGCCATGCACTCAGAAGGCCAACGGCCATAGCACCATTCTGTGCCAAAAATAGCGCCGAAACCGATGGAGCCTGACGCATCAGTAAACAAATTCAGTTTGTTCGAATTCCGCCATGTTTCGTCCAGAAAAAAGGACACACCATTGAAAGAAGATAAGAAGGTTTGCCAAAGGCGCAAATCTTCCTTGGTCTCACGGCTCAGACGAATATAGTGACCGGGATTTTTGACCCCATGTGTTAAGTCAATAAGCCGTCGCGAAAATGCGCGACCTGGCGTAACCACGGAACAAGCAAAATTCAATAATCCTATCAAAGATTGGCGTTCTTTGAGGGTAACCTTCTTTCGATGTAGAAAGTTCGCAATAGTTTGCCCACACTTTTCGATTTTATCGCTCGGTAAACGGGCTTCACATTTTATAGAATCTATAACTCAATACCCGCAAATGTGAGAGTCGTTGCGGGACCGAAAGTTTTTTCAGGTGCAATTGGAATTCCGAGTTGAGCGCATAATTTTAAAAATCTATCCAATGTATCCTGGCACCGGCTGTGCGTAGGAGAAATAAAAAGAAAATCGTCGAGTAAATGAAGGAGTTTGTCGATATTGCACTTATGTCGAGCAATCCATTCCACCGCAGTGCTAAATGATTCGAAGTTTTGCATGAACTTGCACATCCCATTGGCAAGCACTTGTCGTAATAATACATCCCGCGCCATATCATTCCTAAGAGATTATAGTCATTCGGATCAACCGGCATAATTCGAAAGGCGTTTTTTATATCAGTTTTTGCCAAGAAACAGCCATGTCCTGCGGCTTTTATCAAACGTATAGCGTCAGACACAGTTGCATAATGTACGCTTGTATGCTCGGGGGATATTCCATCGTTAACCGATGAGCCCTTGGGAAATGATAAGTGATGGATTAAACGAAAATCCCCTGGTGTTTTCTTAGGTACCATCCCAAGAGGAGAAACGCGAAAGGAATCAAATGGCGGGGACGAAAATGGACCTGCCAAACAATGTGCAGCCAATTCTTTGCCTAGTTTCATGTCAACAATTTCCGGATTGTCTAAAGCAGAAGCTAAATTTTTCGGCTGAAGTTGTTGAATTTCTCCCTGAAAATGCAATGGAAAACCGCGCGAGAAACCAGAAATTAAAATATTTACAATAGATGGCTTGTAACCCGATAACAAACTAATTAAGGGCTGAATTTTGACCGGCGTGGGTAATTGCGATGGACTTGGCGTTGCGTGCGTCATTGGCGCGTGACTTTCCTTTTGAGACACGAAAATTACTTTCGCATTGATTGCCTCGGTGATTGCCTTGACATTTAAAACAAATGTGACTAAAGTCACAACCTGAACAAGTTAGGCCCTGGTGGAATTTAAAACAATAACCCCACGGCACTTGATTATTTGGCCGCGGCCTAGAATCATTAGAGAATCTATTTTGCCTTATTGGGGGAACTGGAGGTTGTTTTCGCGTTATGTTCATGCTGTATTGGGAACGCAGCCACAGTTCCCCGTGAATAGAACCCCAGGGAACTAGACTGCGTTGAGTTTGACGTAGAAAGCGAAAATTCTCATCGTAAAAACGCCAATTCTGCCCGCGAGACGCCAAGTCCTGAATTGTTTGCCCGTATTTCATGAGGGCGGGGGCCTCATGTGGGTATTTTTGAGTATAAATGCCTACAAATAATTATATGGAACGCTTGCAGCCAAACTTCAATGCTTTGGATATTTTTGGGCCTCGGCGCCGGCTCGAGGCAGAAGGAAGCAGGAAGACCCGCTTCCGAATTCATAAAGGAAATTTGAAATTTCTCGTGTTCAGTATTGCTTAACGACAACAAGCTGCCAAAAGCGACAAACTCCTCATTCCATATTTTTCCTTTGAGTTTTGCCGAAACCCTGGAATCAAGTGGCAAACTGGCTGAATGAAAAATTTGAGTGGGCTCGGCAGAACTCGCAGGGCTATGACCAAAACTAGTTCTAATAGTAGGCAACAACTGCGGCTCACCTGAGATGCTCGCGTGAGCCGCAGCTATCGCCCCAGTTACCAAGTTAGCTGTGTCAGGAAAACCAGAGGTAGAAGATGGCATCGCCATTGGTCCACTTTGAGGCAAAACAGCAGCTGGCGCAGAAGGAGGTGATGTGGAAAGAGGCTCCTCTGCTCTTGGCGTGGATGCGTGGGTTGCATTTACAGCAGCAGTCACCGACGAAACCAACTCCTGAAACAGTTCTGGCGTCATGGACGAGATGGGACTTGTCGCATTGCTACCAGCAGCCGGTGGATAAACAGTCGCTGGCAATTGTACGAGCAGCGCTGGGAGATTGGACCTTTGCAATTCTTCCTGCGGTGCCGTGAGAGTTGCCGGTGGTACAACGGTTGTGAGTGGAGCAGCATTAAGAGTGGCTGCCGTGTTGCTTCTAGTCGACGAACGAGGACTACGTCGAGGACGCGAACCGCTAGCCGGGCCGTTGGCTGGTAGCTTACGTGATTGCCTTTTTGTGGGTGGCATACTATATAATGATAAAACTTACAGAACAGTATACAATAGTAATAAGAAGTGATTATATAGAGTATACGTGCTAAAAATATGGCATCGTTGGGCCGCAAGAAAAAACGATGCTAATATGTAATGTAAAAGTTTCGCCTGTAAAAGCAAGCCTGGCAGACATTTTCGCGTCGCCGATTGGCAAGCTCTGGATAGCCAAAGGTACATTATAAGAACAAACTTCAAAAATATGAAGAACAGTTCAGATAAACCAACAACGTTGGTACAAGTATATTAGTCAGAACAAACTTCAAAAACATGAAGAACGTACAGTTCATGAGATAAACCAACAACGTTGGTACAATTATATATTAGTCAGAACAAACTTCAAAAACATGAAGAACAGTTCATGAGATAAACCAACAACGTTGGTACAATTATATTAGTCAGAACAAACTTCAAAAACATAAAGAACAGTTCATGAGATAAACCAACAACGTTGGTACAATTATATTAGTCAGAACAAACTTCAAACCAACAATGTTGGTACAATTATATTAGTCAGAACAAACTTCAAAAACATGAAGAACAGTTCATGAGATAAACCAACAACGTTGGTACAATTATATTAGTCAGAACAAACTTCAAAAACATGAAGAACAGTTCAGATAAACCAACAACGTTGGTATACAAGTGTGGTATTAAAATCCTCAGGACCCGAGGAACAAATAAATTTGATATACGATATAGCTTATGAGCAAATCGTAAAGTATATATGTAGATGAAAAATGCTTACCTGAATTAATGACAGCTGAAGAAATATAATGAAAAGTTGACAAAAGTAAACTTAGAAATTGTCTACGACAATATAATGATATTCACTTCACTGTAGTTCGTGCGTGAATGAATTTAACTTTGCAAGGGTGTATTCATCACCCCTTCAGTAATCCTTGTTGTATTAGGTTGTACCAGGTTATATCCTAGCCG
>CACRXK020009705.1:0-18718 GCA_902702795.2 Paramuricea clavata
TGTATATTTAATATCTCATTAAAGAAAGATTTCCATACCCTCCAGCATTCGTTGGGATTATTATATTGATTAATTACATGCCAAGGCATTCTGGCTAAATCCCCAATAAAATATTCAGCATTAAAATGTTTATAATCCCTAACTTCTTTCACATTAGGTTTGAGTTTTGGAAGGGTGAACTTCCTGACCACATAAATCAAACTATGGTCAGACATCCCCAGATTTATTACACCAGACGTCGAAATGTTTTCTTTAGCATTAGTTAAGACCAAATCAATCAAGGTCGCCGAGGTGTTGGTCTCTCTTGTAGGTTTATTAATTAATTGGTCAAGTTGATAAAGAGAACACAAAAAGTTTAATTGTCGTGTATGGGCATCTGGTGAGGTTTTCATAACATCGCAGTTAATATCACCAATTATAATCAATTCCTTATTTTCAGACTCGCATTTTTGAAAAAATACATCACAATCATTAAATAAGCTCAAGTTTGACTTCGGAGGCCTATACCATGTGCAGACAAAAAAGCGACTTGCTAAAGGGGCGAGTAATTTCAGCACACAGCATCTCAAGACGATCGGGCACCAAGTCATTCCTATCCAAATAGGATAGGTTGTCTCTGATATACAACACCACACCGCCTCCTGCCCTATTACGGTCCTTTCTTATCAAGTTAAAACCAGGGATACTTATTTCCCCATCCATTACAGAATCATCTATTTTGGATTCATTAATAGCAAAAATATCGAAAGGAAATTTAAATAACAGATGCCTAATTTCCTCAATGTGTTTCAATAAGCTATTGACATTTATACTAGCAATTTTTAGGCCTTTTAATCTAGCGACGCAATGCAATGCAGAATCAAACTCACCCATTGTTGGACCACGGCATGCTTTACCTGAATTGTCATTCCCAACATCTAACGGCGAGGTTTCTTGTATAGAAACCTCGCCGTTAGATACACGGAGAAAGTGAAGTTACACTTTCAAAAGAGAACACGACGAAAGTGAAGTTACGAAGATACAGAGACGTCTCAACACCGCTAGACAACACGCGTGGAACTGTTGGCACAAAGAATACATCATCGCTAGAAATCACGGACATTTGAATCCCGAAACATCCCTTACGTTATTATTCTAAGTATAACTAAAAGCATTACTAAAAGGATTACAAAAGGGATTATTACAAAATGTAATCATACTAAAAGGATTAAAAATGTAAACAAACAAAAAACAGAAGAAAAGAGCTTTCGAATGATATATTTTGGGCCATTTTTGCCCAAACTGCGACATTAGAACCTGATGACTGTGTCTAACAAACGGCGAACCTTCGATTTTATGCAAACTTGGAATGAAGCAAATAATCATTGATACCACAGATTAAGGTATGCGAACAATTGTTTCGGGTACTAATATCTGCATATTATTTAAATTTTACTGCACATTTTTAAGTTCATCGATCATTAAGCCGTAGTTTGACTTTGTAAAATGTGGATTATTGTCGTTTTGATAAATTAGTTACAAATCCTGCCCGTACATTTAATTGCGTTGTTGCCCAGTTTTAAGTATCGTAAATAATCTTTCATTATTTTATTATTGGTTTTAGTTTTCTTTCTTATTTCCTTGATTAGTTCTTGAAATTTTGTTTCCACAATGCACAATTTTAATTTTGTATGATTCTTAAAAGATATTTTATGTAAAAATTGGATAACCATCTACATTCCTGATAAAATTTGAATATAAGAGTGAACATGGGGACTGGGGCGAGAATGCATGCTGCATTCCAAATGCCCGCGATTTCTAGCGATGACACAGACTTATGGAATCACATCGCATAGTCAAAGTGACGGACAACTGCCAAAAGTCGGGGAGATCGTATTAGTACTCGGGGAAGAAAAGAACCGTGGACTTTGGAAGAAAGGCAAAGTATTGCGACGTATATTGGGAAAGGACGGAGTTGTGCGAGGAGTTGTACTTCGGCATAAGGGGCACGAAATTGAACGACCTATTCAATTAGTTTGCCCTCTGGAGATACGTAGCAGCGAAGTAGAAGAGCCGAAAGCACCAACGCCAGAAGTTGAGAAGAAATGGGAGAGATCACCAAAGCGTGCGGCGGAGAAAGCAAAGGAAAGAATCCGACACTTGCTTGCGCATGAGGACTGACTGAAGAAACTATTTCATCGTACATTTCGTTGAGTTAAAATTAAGTTACACGTAATTTTAAGGGAGTGTGACCCGAATTTTGGGATCCTGCCTATTCGCAGGCGGAATGACTGACAGGACCGGGGGAGAAAAAGCACACGTGAGAATACGAACGACAAACGTTTTACACGAGAGAGTTTAGTTGAAATTTTGTATTTTATTTTACTTTTTTTCTTATTAAATATATCATTTAATGTGTGTGTGTGTCGAGTTACGGGTCGGCCTATGATATGAAGTAATATGATATGGGTAATATGAAGATCGGCTGCTCATGTTTTAACTAGTGCTTAACGCATAATAGCAGACCGGCCGACTGCTATATCAGGGAAGATCAACAGAGTCGGCAGTGAATATTTTTAACATGAGCGAAAAAAAGGACCAAAAATCGTATAGACTGCAGCAGAATAAACTGAAAAGTTCTAAAGATGTGGACTATAAGTAATAAACAACTGTGCTATTTTAATTTCAGAAAATGTTTGCATAATTTGGACGAGATCAACATACAGTCATCACAGGATATAGCATATAACATCGATAAGTACAGTATACTTTTACATTTTATAGTGAAAAGAAATTTTATTTAATAATTATAGCAAGGATTGTATAGGTGTTTGGCAAAGCATTCCATACTTTCACACTGGTTCAAGCAAACGACTCCGATACAGCTATTCAATTAAGGTTGTCCACGAGCAAAGCGGAAAAGTCGAATACGAGCACGAAAGGCTGCTGGGAATCGCTAACAAATTAATGAATTTTCATAGCGATTTCCAGCAGCCTTTCGCGTTCGAATTCGACTTTTCCGCTTTGCTCGTGGATATGTACAACCTTAATTGAACAAGACGCTCTGTAGAGCGTTAACTCGCTGGAACTATACAAATGAAAACTCAGTAAATTTTGTGACCATAATTTGCTCATAATTTGGTAACCGCTACAGAAAAACAGAGCAATTTACAGAACTAAGACGCCAGCTCAGGCGTTCACACCGGCCTCGGTTGGCCAAATCAGATCCTCTCATGTGATCAGAGTTTTGTTTCAGCCACGGTCCCAGGGTCTTTCTTAGAACGGTGCGAAGCGGTTGGTTTTCCTTATTTGTTTTTGACTTTTTGTGTGATATGCATTGTGCCTAATTCAGACTAAAAAACTATTGTCTAAGGGTTGTGAATTTGTATATTTTGCGTGTGAAGGACGAAGAACCATTGTCCTTCTGTTCAGGCAACACATGCTGTGGTTTTGTCCTTCATACGGAAAACATGCACATTCCGGTTGATCCCCGAGCTGGCGGCGCGAAGCGCCGTGTGAGGGTACTAATTCCGCACGGCTAATTATCCCCGGGTATTTGAAAACATAGCGGAGTGCAAAGTTGTCCTCCATTTTGTTTATGTCATGGACCGTTTTCGACGTTATGCGCATGCGCGAGTACAAACTCTGTCGAAGTATTAAACGATTTTGCTGTCGAAGTATTAAACGATTTTGCTGTTTTACAGCATTTTTTGTTTTAAATTTCGTTAAAAAGTTTACAAAAGTAGAACACGGTTTTTTCCCCTCGATTTTAACTGGAAATAAGCTTGCAGTTTCATGATTTAGTGACCGTTCAACCGTGAAACAAAGTTTGTATAATAATTGTTTTGATGTTTTGCCGTTGATGTCTTTGATCATAGTTAATCATTGTTGTGCCGGTTAGGGTAAGTGTTAACATTCCATGCCGTACTTGCTTTCTGTTGTCGATTTTCTTCAGACAATTCATATCTGAGAAATTTTTAAGCCATTCTTAACTCGATAATCCACATTTAATGCAAGCTAGTATGCATCAAATTGCAGTGAATGTTAGCGTTCATTATGCACCTATCAATTGACACTCCGACCTCCCCCCCCCCCACCCCGGGACATAGTGGGGATTTGATTTGACATTGGTTCTAAAGTGTATAAACATCCAGCCTACCCGGGCATGTTTGCCACAAAAACCCCCCAAAACCCCCACCCTGGAGAGGCAATATAAATATCAATTACAACTTTATTAATGAACAGAACAATGTACTAATTAACAATTATCGGGGAATATTCGCTGAGAGCCACGAGACGAAGTCGAGGTGAATATTCCCCGATAATCACCAAGCCTGAGGCAAATAATTGTTTTAGTATTTTTACACAAGTCTTTCGTGTTTTTTTTGGGACTGAATATATTTTAATTTTGCTTATTATTATTGCTTATTATTATTTTGCTTATTATTATTATTTTTATTTTTGCTTATTATTATTTTAATTTTGCTTATTATGTTATTTTGCTTTTTATTTTGCTTATTTATTTTAATTTTGCTTATTATTTATTATATATAAAAGCATTATAAACTAGACACATACCTTGTTCTGCAAAACTGCAAAAAGTTTTTTACAGTCGACAGTCGTCAACCATGTGCGAGTAGCGCGACCGGAACCTGGGAAATTGGGAGCGAGTCAAATCCCCACCCCTACTTCCCAAGGGGAAATTTTCAAAGGCAAATCCCGACAAATCCCCCAACCTCCACGGGCAAAAAATACAGTCAAATACCATAAAATTCCCCACATTGCCCCACTATGTCCCGGAGTGGGGGGGGGAGGGTCGGGGTGTCAATTGATAGGTGCATTATAAAGCTAGCGCATCAGTTGACAGTTGTGTTTTTATGTTTGTTTATAATGGCCGTAATACTTTATGTGGAGTTTTTATACTTCATCTGTTAAGAAAGGCGAGGGGTTGCTGCATGCATGTATTTTCTAGTATAGAATAGTTTTTGGTGAACTATATTCAAACTTATCGTGTTTAGCAGTTAGCACGGCAATCACTTTTATTTTTTACAGAATTGCCTTCACAACTTACAGTATTTGACACAGATTATATTTTTTGTGCCCCAATGGCAATGCACCCTACTTTATTATTTTAATGTCTCATACCAGTTGATTTTGCTTGTCAAGGGGAGAGTGCTGGCGCTCTCAAATTCGTTAGGTTTGTATTGCAGGTAGGTGGCTAAGTTTTGAAGTTTTTGTTAGTATAATGATTCCAGTTCGGAATTTTATTGAACTAGACACAGTACTAAAATGCGGTTTAAGGCCTGTTTACATGGAAGTAGGGTGACCCTAGCAGAAGGTTACCCAAGTAAGCGGGTTACTCTACTTCAATATGTTTTATAGGAAGCGTTTACATGCGCGCTAGGGTTACCCTAGGGGTAGGGTTACCCTATCAAACAGATAGGGTGACCCTAGCAGCAGGGCTATCTTTTTGTTTACATAAGCCACTGTAAACGCGTCAGGTAGGGTTACCCTAGCATGCGGGTCATGTTTTATACGTCCTATTGTGACTGCTAGACAAACAAGGATGGCGTCGCTAGATTTTACATATGAACATATAATGCGAGTATTTTAAAACGACATAGCCTGGCGAGTATTTTTAAAACGACACCAGAAAATAAAAAGGATAAGCAATTTACAAATAAGGAAGCAGAGGCATGGAACGAAGCTTTGTCTTTGGACGAGAACGCTGCGAATGATGTAGTTTCGATAACAAAGTCATAGACGGCGAAATGGAAGCAAAATTCCGGCGCATCCTCATCGACGTCAAAAAAACAAAATAAATGCTCTTGAGTCTTGGTCAGCCGAACATGTCGAAAAACTGTTGTGTTGGACTATATCAAGGAATACATTACGTAATGCGAGTAATAGACCACAACATTGAAAGAACAGACCACAACAATGAAATGCAGCAAGTAAAGGCCCAATAAATAGCATTACACAACTTGCCGCTAAAACTTTGCGTTTCGGCGCCATTTTTCTAATACAGACGGCTTAGCGACCACGCATAGGTAGGGTTACTCTATCTGTCAACATAGCCCTAGCAGTAGGGTTACCCTACCTCATGTAAACGTTCGTTATTTTCTGACCCGCTTGCTAGGGTAACCCTCCTGATAGGGTCACCCTAGCCTGTCTCCATGTAAACAGGCCCTATCTTTTGGCCGCCAGTTGGTCCGTACGCTAGGATTAAACTGCGCTTTAATACGTTCAACATAAAAATACTATCAAAATGAAGAGAGAAGTGAGACGAATGCACTGGTATACGGCCGAAAAAGAGAAAACCAACGATACCAAAGTTATCAAGGATCAAATGTACTGCATTTTTTATAATTAGTTGAATAATTTTGAGAGATTTGTCAACAATACAATTTCGCTTGGCTTTCAAAGACAAAGGCCATAATTTCCATAAATAATCGCTAGAATACTGTTGTTTAGTAATACATTTGACATCCGTAAGTACAATTTCTTACGCTGAATCGAACGGTGGTATTTTTATCCTTACTGGAATAGTGCGCCATTCGGCCATTACTCATTAGGCATTACAAATACAAGGACAAACGTACTGCGAGTGATTTGTCTGTCTGTCAGCAAATATACGTACTGCGAGCGATTTTGTCAACAATACAATTTCGCTTGATTTTCAAAGGCCATAAATCGCAAGAATATTGTTGTTTAGTAATACATTTGACATCCGTAAATACAATTTCTTACGCTGAATCGAACGATTGTATTTTTATCCTTATTGCTGGTATTACGCCATTAGGCATTACAATATTATATTTCACACTGCAGACTACAGTTTTCACGTTCCAGTTCCACAGCTAACTATTAGGGACTGTTGTTGCATAAATTTTATATTGATATGACACCAATATGCTTTTCATAAAGTAGTTATCTATTAAAACTACGTTGTGTTACTTGTGTAGTTTAAGTTATAACCTTTTACCTTGGAATTGTCTTTGGCTCGTTTATAATCAGATTCAGTATATTATGATCGTTCATGGCAATTCAAAGATCCAAATTTCGGATTTTCAGAGTCGTGCATCAAGAAAAATGCATTAACTAAACTAGCAAAAATGCCCAGAGTTAGACACAATGCAAAATCCATAGAAAACCGGTACAATTCGTTGAACATTTTAACGAAATTGTTTGAAACATTTTGCCCACTCCACGAAAGGCCGCCATTTTGAAAAGGATAAATTGGGTTTATTAGGCAAGTAGTAAAGCCCCCCACTCTGGAGTACAAAGGGATGCCGCTAATGACGTCACGTTGCTCCGAAAGTAGTTAGTATGCAAAATCTATGACGTAATTTTGCTGGCCTGGGCCAACTGTGACAGGTAGCGCGACCAATTAGCGCGGGCAAGCCTGGGCCAACTTGGGCCAACTGTGACAGGTAGCGCGACCAATTAACGCGGGCAGGCCTGGGCCAAATGTGGCAGGCGATCGATTAGCATTGCAATACAGTAATGAGATCAATTAGCGGCACAGCACAGTAACGCGACCAGACAAATTATCAGAGATTATAAATATCGTGTTTCGAACACACGTTTCATTTCTCACTGTTGCATTTTGGCGAGTGGTCTCTGGTTTTCTCTGATTCTCAAGTGTTGTCTGTTGGATTGCGTTGGATTGTTTTTAAAATGGCTCATTCGGTAAGTAAACGTAGCGTTTTGAATATATGTTTACGATATTTTCAGAGTCATAGTTTTAGATTAATTAATATGTTTATGATATTTCTAGATTAATATGTTGGATCTGATCAAAGCTTGTGAAGCTGAAAGTGAACTCGATTTTCTTCAGGAGTCGTCGTTTATGCTCACTGATGAGCAGAAGGAAGCTGTCCTTCAACAGCGCATTATATTTTGGACGAACGCGATGGCCGAAGATATTAAACGGGAGAATCCGGTTGGAGTTGTTAATGGCTTCATGGATAATTGGACCGAGGATCAGCGTCGCCTGTTCAACGAAGACTGGGCTAATGATGATGGTTTGTGCGAGGAACTCGAACAGTTACCTGAACCGCCAGAAAACCAAAAGGGTGAAGGGAGCAAGCGAAAGCACGCCAGTGATGACGTCCCCTTAAAACGCCAAAGACCGGAGGAGTATTTCAATATTAAATCGGTAAAACAAGTCAACGTTAGGAAATTCAGGACGACAGGTACACAAACTGTTTTTATATTTTTAAGCGTGTATTTTTAAACGTAACATCAGTTACGTGCCGGATAGAGTTTATTACGTGCGAGCAAGGTTTCGTTGCTATCGGAGTGGGGCAAATTTTGTAGGTATCGAAAGGCTGTGAAGACTTTTATTCTCAGAGACCCCAACAAACATGCCAATTCTAATAAGCATTTGCTACTAGCCATTGCTCTGTAACGGCAGAAGAAGATGTAGTGACCAGCGAATCCGGTATAGTGTAAGCAGGGTCTTATAAGAGTTGTGTTTATTGCTTGTATGTATATCTATAACTGCCCGTACAAACCTATCCAACGCATAAGCTTTTTATAAATGGTCATAACTCTCAAATGAAGCCTTAGTATTTGCAGGGCTTATGATTAGAATTGTAGCTAAAGTATAGCACTATTCGATAAATAGCGAGCTTAAGACCTGCGACTTGCTTGTGAAAGAAAGAAATTTTATATGCAAGACAAAAACTGTCATTAATTCGTGATCTCAGGGATATTTTCAAAGGCATTGTCGTGCTAAACAAAACGTTAAACTAAGCATTGTCACGTTTTTCATACGACGTGAACGCTTATTGCGATCCAAGAGCCGTCTTAAAGTCGAAATTACAGCAAATATTGCATCGCTTTAGTCGAACTTAGCAGTTTTTAAGGTTATTTGAAAAATCTTCAAACTTTTATTACAATGATGTAATTGCTTAGGGCTCATTCTTGAACTAAAATTCAGACCGCGTCGTTGAGCTAGCGGGTCATAGATCTTATGCTCTCTATTAGTGTTGTTTGTACCACCCATGACCTCCCGTTTTTGAGGTATCCGAATTATTCTATATTACTGGGTAATCATGTTACAATAATCTATATGATGATTATTGTATGCTCAAGTGATGATAGCTAATAAAGGACATTTGATGCTATTCATCTTGTGTCTTTCTGATTGCTATTACTTGATTAGTACAATAGTGTATTACGGTTTTTAGGTACAGACTACACTGTTCAATTCAATCCGTTGGACGTGCACGGGGTGTCGAACGTCATGTCGACGTTGAACCGCGCATTTCAGCACTTATTTGACCGACTCACGAGTGACATGGCTCCTCACGATCAAGTTCGCTTGATCCTGAACTCAGATCAGCTGGACAAATCCATTTCCTTGCCTTTCCTACAACGCGATCCCAGAACGATCCCAGATCCCAGATCTAACGATCCCAGATCTAACCCCAGAACGTTTCCTGGCAGCTGTTGAGCGTGCAGTGGCGTGCTGGCAGGGGGGGCCGGGGGGCCACGGCCCCCCCAGCTGGCAATTCTTGGGGGGCGCAAAAATGAAAATGGGGCGCCGAATTTTGAAAGTGGGTGGGAAAAAACACATTCTCGAAAAAATATGGTTACTTCCGCCAAGAAAAGACGTGTTTATAGGCTACGGTATAAAACAGACTAAGCGCATAGGCGACATATATTAAATTACAGACTATTTTGCCTAACCGTATTTCTACCTCACAGCTCACACGAAATCGTTCATATAAAAACATGATCAGTGATCACAGGCAATGTCTCATTACCGGAATATTGGTCAGGTTTCGATCGAAGCGATCACGGGAATTATGCCCTTTTTTGCTGGTATTATGCCCTTATAATATGCCCTTTATTATGCTTCACGAATCACGAGCGCGGCCCAAATTAGATAGTTGAAGTTATGATAACTGATGTAAAGTTGTGTACGCAATTTAGTTGTTTGCACAAGAAGCATGAGTAATGTAAGTAATGAAATAATGCTGAAACATGCCCTTTGGGCAGCCAGGCAAAGAAACCTTAAAATGCATATGCGTGGGGTGCGTGTGTTATTGTATAAAAGAGCTTTAAGTTGTAAATGTGCTCAGAACAGTAGATCAGTAGAGAACAGAATTGGGATTAAATTAATCGCTGGAAGTAGTTAGCATTGCATAATTTAAGTACTACTACTAAATCCTAACCAAATTGCAAATTTCGACACGTTATAATGCCGTTTCCTGACCATCAGATTTCTGTCAAATCTTCCCCCAAAGTCCAGGAAATGGCATTTCAGAGACTCTAAATTCAAAAATTTTCCTGGGGGGCATGCCCCCGGACCCCCCTAGACAAACCTCGCACCTGCGACACTAGGCTCGTGCCTTTGGCTCTCGTTTATTAAGTGTAACATTATAGGGGCGCATATTGGTTGACAGCCCACTGGCCCCTCCAGAAAAATAGTACCCAGCACGCCACTGTGAACGTGTCGTACAGTCCAATGATCAATTTACCTTAGATGACTCTGTCAGTGTCAACGTGGTCCATGTCGAAATGCCTCAGGGTGCAGGTAGAAAACGACGTGATGTTGTAAACCTCGAAAGGTTTCTCAGAAAAAAGGACTGTATTGTTCAAATCAAAAACAAAGATGATCTCTGTTGTGCCCGCGCGATCATAGTGGCCAAAGCAAAGCTGGACAAAGACCCACAGTATAAGAGCATCGTAACACCGCGTGGAACACTGCAAACTCACCTAGCTCATCAACTCCATGAATCAGCGGGCGTCCCTCTTGGCTCCTGTGGCATCCCAGAAGTCAAGAAGTTCCAAACTGCTCTCCCTGGTTATCAACTGAACGTAATCTCCAAGGAACATTTGAATGCCCTCATCTACACAGGTCCTGAAGCTGAAAAACACCTATATTTATACCATCATGACAACCATTATGACGTCATCACCAGTATGCCTGCCTTCCTCGCCCGTAAACAGTATTGCCATAAATGCAAGAAGGGCTACGACAAGATTACTGACATCCCTGTGGCGATCTGTGCCAGTTATGTAATACCCAAAACTGTCCCATTGTTAAATGGAAATTTTGCAAAGACTGTAACCGTTTCTTGAAAAGTAACGAATGCTTCGACCGCCATAAAGATGACGCCGGCCCTGCTAAATCCATGTGTCGTGCTTTAATTAAATGCAAGAAATGCAAACGTGTTGTTACTCGTGCCAGTCTTCGTGATCATCACTGTGGCAAAGTCAGATGTTCTACATGTCAAAAGTACGTCAAGCCTGAAAACCATCAATGCTATCTTCAACCGGTAAAGGCGAAGAAGACACGAACAGCTGAAGAAGGAAACGATTTGCTCAATGATGATGTGGCCGTGGAAAACGACGTAGAAGACACCAAAAACTTAATGTTCTTCGACTTTGAGTGCACGCAAGACGATGGTAAACACGTCCCCAATCTCTGCGTAGTCCAGAACGAAAGCGGTGACGAGAAAGTCTTTTCTGGACCAAACACTAAAGACGAGTTTTGCGAGTGGATGTTTCAGCAGGAAAACGCGAATACGACGTTTGTCGCGCATAATTTCCAGGCTTACGACGGGTACTTTATTCTGCAATACCTTTACAAGAATGGTATCACTCCAGAAATCATTACCCGTGGCGCAAAAATCCTTTCGCTCACTGTCCCCGAAATGAACATCAAGTTTATAGACTCTCTCTGTTTCATCCCAATGAAACTCGCCGCCTTCCCGAAAACGTTTGGTCTCACAGAGCTTCAGAAAGGTTACTTTCCTCATTTCTTTAACCGTGCTGAGAACCAAGACTACGTGGGACCAATGCCTGAAGCCAAGTTCTACGATCCTGATGGCATGAGCACCGATGACCGCGAAAAGTTTTATACATGGTACAGCGACCAAGAACAGCGTCAGTACGAGTTCGACTTTCAAGCCGAAATTCTGCGTTATTGTCAATCCGATGTGGACATTTTGCGTCGCTGCTGTCTCGAGTTCCGCGAACTTTTCCATCAAGTCACAGATGTTGACCCTTTTGCCTCTTGTCTCACCATTGCTTCTGCGTGTAATCTCGTCTTCCGTAAAACATTCCTCCAGGAGAACACCATCACCGTCATTCCTCCTTGCGGGTACAAACCTGAAAACAAACAGTCTGTCATCGCCTTGAAGATGCTGGCATGGGTCGCTCAACGTGATAACATTGCAATTCGCCACGCCCGGAACCACGGAGAACAGCGCATTGACAAGTATCTTGTCGATGGTTTCAACGTTGAGACAAACACTGTTTGGGAAATTCAAGGATGCCTGTGGCATGGATGCGAAAGGTGTTATGCCAGAGATACCGTGAATCCGATCAACCATATGACCATGCAAGATCTTAAGCAGCGAACTCTAGAGAAAATCCAATTCCTAAAGGACAACGGATACAATGTCGTAGAGATTTGGACGTGTGATATTGAGAGTCAACTTGCCACCGAACCCGAGATGAAAGATTTCTTCGACAATTTCGAGATCTCTGAACCTCTGGAACCTCGTCATGCATTCTTTGGTGGAAGGACTAACGCAACACGCCTATACTACGACGTCCAGCCAGAAGAGAAGATCCGTTATGTGGATTTCTGCTGCCTCTACCCATGGTATGTAACTTTTTAAAGTCTTTTAACTCAAACGTGCTTGTCGTTAACCTTCTTAAGCAATTTTTAGGTGTAACAAATACGGCGAATATCCAATTGGCCATCCCGAGATTATTACTGAGAACTTTCAACCTATCAGTGACTACTTTGGTTTGGTGAAATGTTCTGTGCTTCCTCCTCGTGCCCTATACCACCCCGTCCTCCCTTACCGTACTCAGGGTAAATTGATGTTCCCGTTGTGTCGTACCTGTGCCGACAACCTTCAACAAGAGCCCTACCATCACAGCGACGCCGAGCGAACACTTCATGGGACGTGGGTGACTTTGGAGCTCGAGAAAGCACTAGAGAAAGGCTACAAACTGGTGAGAATCGACGAAGTTTGGCACTTCCCCGAGCACACAGATGGACTGTTTAAGGACTATATTGATACGTTCCTCAAAATCAAGCAAGAGGTAAGGTTTCATCACATGTGTGATATTGTCACATCATTAGTTTCTTATTATTCCTTTCTCTTTTGTAGGCGAGTGGCTTTCCGCAGGGATGTGACACCGACGAGAAGAAGGGGCAGTACATCGCTGACTACGCCGCAAAAGAAGGTATTCAGCTGGATCCAAGACAGATTGTCAAGAATCCTGGTCTGAGGGCGTTGGCGAAGCTCATGTTGGACTCTTTTTGGGGTAAGTGCGATGGCAAATTGTCCACCAACGGTATTTGTTTTTCCTAGGGAAAAAACAAGTGTTTGTTAAAAACCTATCATTTCTTGTAGGAAAGTTTGCGCAACGACCCAACATGACTAAGGTCAAAATCATATCGGATCCAGCTGAATATTTTGACCTCCTATCCAGCGATCAGATTAACGTCACCGACGCGAATTTCATCAATGACGAGCTCATCGAAGTCCATTTTGAAAACGTTGACCAATTCGTGGAAGCCGATGGAAAAACAAATGTGGTTATCGCAGCGTTCACCACAGCCCACGCCCGCCTCAAGCTCTATGGTGTCCTGGAGCAGTTAAATCGCCGGGTCCTGTATTTTGACACAGACTCAGCAATTTATGTTTCAAAGGAAGACGAATGGGAGCCGCCGACGGGATCCTATCTTGGTCAGCTAACAGATGAGTTAGATGGAGGTTACATTACCACCTTTGTGTCTGGAGGTCCTAAAAACTATGCCTACGAGTCAAGCACAGACAAAACAGTATGCAAAGATAGAGGGATCACCTTAAACTACAGGACCCAACAACATGTCAACTTTGACGTCATGTCTGACATGGTCAGGGGTGAAGGTCCCGAGAGAGTAACTGTAAATATACCCTACAAAATAAATAGAGACACTAAAGAGAAAAGTGTAAAGACGAGGAGTGAGAACAAGGACTATCGTATTGTATATAATAAACGTGTGATTGTAAATAATTTTGATACATTGCCTTATGGTTTTTAAATTAATAAATGATTTCAAACATAAAAGTTATGTGTGTAATGGTACAACTGCGGGGATTTTTTCCCTAGAGGAACATTCGTCTTTATTAGGGTTTAATATCGGTAATCATGTTTCCATGGGGACCTTCGTCTGTGCCGGGGACATCCGGGGACAAAAATTAGTCCCCGGAGGGCCTTTCTAAAGGGACAATCGGCTATAATAGGGATGGGGACCTTCGTCTGTGCCGGGGACATCCGGGGACACAAATTAGTCCCCAAAGGGACTATCTGTAGAGGGACAATCGGCTATAATAGGGACTACTGCTGGTAAATATGTCCCCATGGGCACATTCGTCTGTGCCAGGGACATCCGGGGACAAAAATTAGTCCCCAAAGGGACTATCTGTAGAGGGACAATCGGCTATAATAGGGACTAATGTTATTAATTATGGCCGCGTGGGGACATTCGTCTGTGCCGGGGACATCCGGGGACAAAAATTAGTCCCCGAAGGGACTATTTAGGTGGTGGTATGCTCGGAAACATTCATTTGATAGCATGCCTCGAACGCGTAAGGTCTGTCCCGTGTGCGGAAAGAAAGGTTTATTAAAATTATCTAATCATCATTTAACCAATGTTCATAAACTATCTACTCAAGAGAGACAACCATACCTTATTCGTGCTAAGAAAATGCCTATTGATAAAGCAACGGTATTGATCGAGTTGCAAAAGATAAATAGACTGATCGAAAAGTATCTGCTTTCATTTTCATCATGTACTCCATACAGTTAAGACACCCGTTTGGGCTTCTCGTTTCTGGCGGTACAAAATCAGGCAAAACTACCTTTGTGAAAAGGCTTCTCAGCTATGCCAATGTGCTGATTGATCCAACGCCTGAAAAAACATTATTTACTTCTATGCCGAATATCAAGACGCGTTTGGAGAAATACAACATTTAGTGCCTGGTATAAAATTCATACAAGGCTTGCCGGATAATATAATGGATAGTATCAATCCAGAAACACGCAATTTGTTCATCATTGACGATATGATGGGTGAGAAGGACGGAGTGATTTCTAAATTGTTCACGAAAAAATCCCACCATGGTAATCTAAGCGTAATCTACATTGTGCAAAACTTGTTTCACCAAAGCAAAGAGCATCGCACAATATCTCTCAATGCAAGTTATTTATGTTTAACAAAAAATGTTCGCGATGCAAGTCAAGTTACTCATCTCGCTAAACAGCTATACCCGATCGAGTCAAACGAATTTTTTCCAACAAGCTTATCAATTGGCAACGAAAGAACCTTACTCTTATCTATTTGTCGACTTAACTCCTACATGTCCTGACGAGATACGGATTCGATCCGGGATCTTTCCAACCGACACGCATTATGTCTATCAACCCAGAGTATAAAAATGTGGGAACTTGTGTAAAATGTTCATTTGATCATGCCTGCTTGCATGAAGAGGAACTCCGAACTTCTGAAAGTATTGGCCAAGTGTAAACCTATGTTCCATGTAAATGTAGCGGAATGCTTGTCCAAAAATTGAGTAAAGTTCTGATTGTAAAATCCAGGAGCCTGACCATACGAATCCCAAAATTCCCCTTTACCATCTTCTGTAAGATACATTGCAATCCAGTGTGATCCGCCAGATCCCTGCATATCCGATGCGTCCGTGTTAAGTATGTACCCTCTAGGCCTCTTACTTATTCCGCGAGGTAAACGATCTGACGGTAAAACGTCCGTAAACACCGTTTTTGTAAATGGATCATTTTTGTGAATGTTCATAATCTGCAGCGAGTTCATCTTCAGTTGTTGAAATCACACAGCACGTTCCGGTTCGCATCAATTTCGATAAGACTTTGAAATTCACCAAGTACCACGATATTATAGCTGTCTCCAACGGTGTTCCAAATCGACATTCAATTGACACATTTCCGTTCTTAATCGGTTGTACATGATCACCAAGGCATAAGTCAGGAGTGAGATCAAACACAAACAGTGTATAACCGTTTGCATATTCTTCACGCGTTATACCATTACCCTGATTATCAAACATCTTGTGTGCGCCGGCGTACAGGGTTTGAAAAGCGGAAATGTAATTACTGTCTGCTCCAAATTTCAACTGTAGTGGTTTTCCAGGTAAGTTCTCTCCGTTGACAGTGAGACCCATGGTTGTGATATCGTAATTTTTAAAATTGAACGGGTTCTTCGTATATGTACCGTTAAAGGCATCCGCGTCTACCATTCCAATCACGATACGATTTGGTAAACCACCTTGAAATATATTAGGTTGATTTCCAAACATATTCCCCCGAGGTACGGAGACAACCTTACAGTCGATCCTGTTGATTGGGTATTTGGCAGTGATTTGTTGAAGGGACTGGGGATGAGCCAGTATAACGCTAGGGGCTACGTTAACTCGTCGTACACGAAACAAACATTCCTCAATGACCACTTTGAAATTGGGATCTTCTGCGGATGATACCAAACAAAACGGATCTCTAGATCTCACCAGCTTGATCTTGATTGGAACAGCACCAAGAATATAACGGTCTTGCGCGAATAGATCAGAATGAAGTCTTCCTTCCATGGCGACAGATTTGCTTTCACGTGTATATGCATGGCGTTGTTTTAATCCCGTGTTGACGTGGGCATCTTGTGCGAGCGGGTTTACTGCATCCATCTTTCCAGCTTTATCTTTATAGAACAGTGCTGAGGTCAAATATGAATCTTTGGCATCTTTACTATAGTTCAGGATCGTTTCGATATACGCTCGGTAAGGGTAGGCTGTGCTTGATGGGGTGACCAGTTTGTTGTTCAGAAATACTTCAACTTGTGAGAATAATGCATGCATCCAAAGGTTTGAAGGTCCAACTTGAATGTCGGCACCCACATTACCGCCGACCGCAGTAGTGATCTTTGCTTTAACGTATAGGTAACCAGTGGCGTGCTGGGTACTATTTTTCTGGGGGGGCCAGTGGGCTGTCAACTAATATGCGCCCCTATATTGTAACGCTTCATAAACGAGGGCCAAAGGCACAAGTCGAGCGCCGCAGGTGCGAGGTTTCTCTAGGGGGGTCCGGGGGCATGCCCCCTCGGAAAATTTTTGAATTTAGGGTCTATGAAATGCCATTTCCTGGACTTTGGGGGGAAGGTTTGACAGAAATCTGATGATCAGGAAACGGCATTATAACTTATTTTTCACCCTGCTCGGTTTCCTTTGTTCTTGTCGGGGAATATATTCAATATTCCCCTCTAATCAATTTCCGTTTAATAATTCCCTCTAATATTCACCTGCAATTAATAATCCCCTCTAATATTCACCTGCAATGTCTTTGCAGCACAAAAAATGAGAAAAAACAACATCGCGAAGGCAATATGGCATTAAGAATTATTTCTTTTCTGACTTGTTAACGCGACCTCGCAGTGTGAAAAATAAGTAGGTTATTTCGAGGCACATCGGGGATATGTGTTTATTCACCTCGGCGCTGCGCGCCTCGGTGAATAAATCACATATCCCCTCGTTGCCTCAAAATAACCTATACATGTTGAAATTTGCAATTTGGTTAGAATTTAGTACTAGTACTTAAATTGGGCAATGCTAACTAATTCCAGCGATTAATCTAATCCCAATTCTATTCTCTACTGATCTAGCCGGATCTGAATACATTTACAACTTACAGCTCTTTTATGCAATAACGCACGGACCCCACGCATATGCATTTTAAGGTTACCTTGCTTGGCTGCCAAAAGGGCGCGTTTCACCATTATCTTATTACTTACTTCATGAGTCAAGGTGTTTCTTGCACAAACAACTAAATTGTGTACACAATTTTACATTATCATAACTATTTAATTTGCGCCGCTTTCGTGATTCGTGAAGCATAATAAAGGGCATAATATAAGGGCATAATACCAGCAAAAAAGGGCATAATTCCCGTGATCGCTTCGAAACCTGATCAATATTCCGGTAATGAGACATTGCGTGTGATCACTGATCATGTTTCTATATGAACGATTTTGTGTGAGCAGGGAGGTAGCAAATTAGCAAATACGTTTCACAAAATAGTGTGTAATTTAATAATTATATCACTTTGTCGTCTATTAGTCTGTTTATAAGCCTATAAACACATCTTTTCTTGGCGGAAGTAACTATATTTTTTCAAATGCATTTTTTCCCACCCACTTTCAAAATTCGGCGCCTCCTTTTCATTTTTGCGCCCTCTAAGAATTGCCAGCTGGGGGGCCGTGGCCCCCCGCCCCCCCCCTGCCAGCACGCCACTGTAGGTAACTGCTTGCTAAGTCAGTATAAACTCCAGAATTTGCAGCACATAAAAGTTCTATCGTATCTGAAGAAGATATACTCGTAATAGGATCAATATCTTCCCAAAATCCTTTTTCCATTACCACTTGAGTCGGTGGAACAGAAAATAAATCAAGTTCAGATTTTGAACACATACACGAGTCTTCATGCATTGTTTCAAGAGCCATGCCACTTTGGACTATAGTTATCGAGAGATGTTTTCTGCTTCTTGGTTGGACCGCGAATGGGAGTTTTAGTTGGCGCTGCTCTTTTTATACCCTTTTTGCGACCCTTTCCGGTCATTACTTTCTTGGCAACATCAGATGCTGCTTGTTTTCCTCGTTATTTAAAAGCTTCTTTTACATTTTTTCCTTGGAGTACATCTT
>CACRXK020009706.1:0-18715 GCA_902702795.2 Paramuricea clavata
TGTGGAGTGTTATAGATAGATATGGAGTGTATGGATACCAGTGGAGTGTTATAGATAGCTATGGAGTGTTATGGACACCAGTGGAGTGTTATAGATAGCAATGGAGTGTTATGGATACCAGAGGAGTGTTATAGATACCTATGGGGTGTTATAGATAACTATGGAGTGTTATGGATACCAGTGGAATGTTATAGATACCTATGGAGTGTTATGGATATCAGTGGAGTGTTGTAGATACCTATGGAATGTTATAGTTACCTATGGAGTGTTATGGGTACCTGTGGTGTGTTATAGATAGTTATGGAGTGTTATGTATATCTGTGGAGTGTTATAGATAGATATGGAGTGTATGGATACCAGTGGAGTGTTATAGATAGCTATGGAGTGTTATGGACACCAGTGGAGTGTTATAGATAGCAATGGAGTGTTATGGATACCAGAGGAGTGTTATAGATACCTATGGGGTGTTATAGATAACTATGGAGTGTTATGGATACCAGTGGAATGTTATAGATACCTATGGAGTGTTATGGATATCAGTGGAGTGTTGTAGATACCTATGGAATGTTATAGTTACCTATGGAGTGTTATGGGTACCTGTGGTGTGTTATAGATAGTTATGGAGTGTTATGTATATCTGTGGAGTGTTATAGATAGATATGGAGTGTATGGATACCAGTGGAGTGTTATAGATAGCTATGGAGTGTTATGGACACCAGTGGAGTGTTATAGATAGCAATGGAGTGTTATGGATACCAGAGGAGTGTTATAGATACCTATGGGGTGTTATAGATAACTATGGAGTGTTATGGATACCAGTGGAATGTTATAGATACCTATGGAGTGTTATGGATATCAGTGGAGTGTTGTAGATACCTATGGAATGTTATAGTTACCTATGGAGTGTTATGGGTACCTGTGGTGTGTTATAGATAGTTATGGAGTGTTATGTATATCTGTGGAGTGTTATAGATAGATATGGAGTGTATGGATACCAGTGGAGTGTTATAGATAGCTATGGAGTGTTATGGACACCAGTGGAGTGTTATAGATAGCAATGGAGTGTTATGGATACCAGAGGAGTGTTATAGATACCTATGGGGTGTTATAGATACCTATGGAGTGTTATGGATACCAGTGGAATGTTATAGATACCTATGGAGTGTTATGGATACCAGTGGAGTGTTATAGAAAGCTATGGAGCGTTATTGATAGGTATGGATCGAGCGTCATTGTTAGCTATGGAGCGTTATATATAGCTATGGAACGTTATATATACTTATGGAGTGCTATAGATAGCTATCGAATCCTCTAGATACCCATGGAGTGTTATGGACAGGTACTGTTAAATATAGTGTATATATTGGCATTCCCTATGCTTATATTATGATTGGGCTATTTCGGTTGCTCATATATCAAGAAAGGGCCAAAATTATATACCCGCTTTTACCCGCATCTGACGTCTTATTCACGAATATATATAATATTTTGTTGCCTAGAAACTATAAGGCATGGTTACAAAGCTCCTCTGCTGTAGAGGAGTCTTTAGAGCATATAAAATGGAGGCATTAGCCATATTTACTGTTATTTTGGTCAAATTTTGCGTGCGGCGTCATATTTCAAAGGCTAAAATACGTGAAAATTCACCTAAAATACATGGCTATACCGAACGGGGAATAAATCGTGCTGGTTTAGTCTAAATTGGGCTTAGAAATGCAATGTCTTGCGAAGCCAAATCAGATTTAACATTTTGCATAATATTATGTTCAATATTTCGTCCGAAAATGGAATTTATTGAGGTCTGCTTGACGTATTTGTGTTGTTTCACAATACAATTCCTAACTAAAATGCTTCATATTTAATTATTGCGATACCGAATTGCGGTTAATTCCAGATATTCTAAAATATATCTTGGAAATTAGGTTTTAACAAGTACAAACTATAAAACAGATTGTACAGTTTGGATTTTAGCGCCAGGTTAAGAGCTAGGGCGATTATTTCGCTAAGTCCCATACAAAACATAAGCACTCAATGCGCGTGCGTGACCATTATTTCTCGCCATGGTTAATTAATACATCAACTGACAATCAAATTGATCACATGCATGCAATACGAATTGATTACATGCAATATACCACTTTTGGAACAAAACAAACATAGACCATTTTCGTAATGAAAAACTTAAAGATTTTTTTGTGCATTTTTAACAAATTGCTTTTTTAGCCTTGGACCTCCTTATTTTGCATTTCTTCTACTTTCCATATTTGGATGTTATCTAAATCTGCCATCAGTTTTAAATACTGAACACCAGCCACTGAACTGAAGTGTGTAATTCGAAGCTTGTCTGTTGTTTATATGTGGTCTTTATACGACGAGAATGCGACGCTCAGCCTTGGGAACTTCGTGGAGTTTATTGTAGGCAAGTTTTCAGTAGATATGCTACCAGTTATAAAATCTTTTGTTTGTCTACATAACTGATTAACAGAAAGATAGATATTAGACATGGATAAGTGAATATGCAAACACAATGCCCACTTTGTTTATATATGATCATACAAGCGCATGCATAAGGCCACATAAAAAAATTACTTGTTTAGCGTCCCCGCCCGTCCTGATAAAAGTCCCCGACCTCCAATTTTTTAATTTTTTTTTTTAAACCATCCGCCATTAGTGCAAAAACTCTCTATAAAAAAGACTATTCCTGCAGCTAAAGTGCTCGCGCGTGACCGCCAAACGGTAATTTCCTGTTTTATTAAAATCATGAACTGCATTAAAAAACATGAACGGATTTTGAAAGAATTAAAGTGACTTTTGACTGTGGTAATATATTGGATTTCCTGCATTTAGCAGAATTTTGTGTTGCATTTTACGAAAAAAACCCAAAAAAAAAACCGCCCGCCCGACCTAGACAAATTAAAATGGGTGGACGCTAAACAAGTAATTTTTTTATGTGGTCTAAAATGCAAATACCGGTTACAAATCAAAATACATTCTGGCTTGAAATGACGCTCACAAAGGAAAATCTTACTTATGTCAATTTGTTAATAAAGATCTGCCATCTTTTCTCTAGTCCTTAAAATAATTCAAAACCATTCTTCGCGAGCATTACTCTTCTTGCATGTTCACCATCGGCTGCGCCAACAACAGGGTCAGGGATTTTAAAAATTGCAAATTAATGCGTTCTGCTGGTCGGACAGCCATACAAAGCACAACTAGAGCCAACCATACTATGCAATATTACTTTGAAAGTTTAACCGTATCCTGACATACTAAAACAACGCCAAGAATAAGATTATCCGAACGCCCAGTGTATAAACATGCAAAGCCTTCGTCCCCTGATGCCTCTATCATAAACTGTTCACTACGCTCGCTTTCTTCAATATTTTCACGCAAACAAACAAACTTAGGCTTAAATTAAAGCTAAAAAGATTCTCTATAATATTCCTTTATTCTTGAAAAGAGAAAATGAACATATTCTGCGAAAACATTGCCAAGATTTATATAAACTGCCCGTGTCGAACAAATTTCGGCGGCCATATTTCTTCTCTTCCACTTTGAATACAGAATATTCCATTTTCATTAAACAAAATAAAAAATAATAATTATAAAACAATTAAAAACAGTTAATTTATTTTTTATTTAAATCTTCGCCTGAAATTTGTTCAAATCGCTTCATAATGGCCGCCGCCGAAACATCGATCTAGAACCCACCTCCTAAGCATACGTCATCAGGTGGGTTCGAGATTGAACGCACCTCCTCGTAGCCAATAGGAAAGCCGCTAATACGCTAGGTATGAGATAATTGTTTTGATCTGCTTGGCGTGGATATTGGGAGACGGTGACTGACAGATATATCTTCATTTGTAACGTCAATTCCAATTTTCCTTCCCAGTTGTTGCACTATCAAATTTGTATTTTCACCCTCACTCTGTGGAATGCCTTTAATTTCTAAGCAGTGTCGTCTGGTGTATTGCTGAAGGTCGTTTATGGCATCTTTCTGTGCTTGTAATATATTGTTAAGTCAGAAAACCTCAAGTCTTCAAACGATCATTTTCTTGACAAATTTCCTTGAGCATTGCTTCGTATTTTTCATATTTCTGTTGAATAGCATCGTATTGCGAACTTATTATAAAATTCAAAGAATAAAGAACTCCTTCTAATTTTTTTTTCCAAATTGTTGGTGACAGTTAAGACTAGCTTCAATTTTTCATCAAATAGCCTTCCAAGACCTTCACGAGACTGGCTAGATATATCCAATAGTATAAATTAATACACATACAAGACAACAAAATAAAGAATAATTGATCGACTTATAAACCAATATATAGGCATAATTTTTGTATCAGTTGAATTATTTTAGGAATTAAGATTTTAAGGAGCTATAGAGTACGTCAATTTCTCACCACGGTAGTACTAATGTTAAATCAAGTATATGCAAGTTTTGTTTTTCTAGATTTCCAAGCATTCCATGGAATTTAGAATTTGAAAAAATGTTATAGTGATGAAACCTGCAACAAAGGATGGGTCTTAGCCCAACGAAAATGGAAATAAAATTTTGATAAACAATGGGACTCAGTCCACGACACCCACTCGAGACCCTATCATATTTTATTTTAGCACATTTAAGACATTTATTTCCATGATACGTAAGACATATATATGTAATATGTATATTTTCTTTTTGTGACAGCAAATTTAGTATACATATATAATGATTTGTGCTTCATGTAGCCAATTGTTAATTAACTACATTAATAGTTAAATTTACAATTGTATATATAGGTTAATTAAAAAAACTTGTATCAATAAAGTTTTCATTACAACATTGTGTAAGACTTGTCCGCCACTACAATTTTTGTACAGATTTACATTGTTTTATCAAGGTCTTAACTAAATATCTAAAGACATAAATTTACAGTAAACCGAAATTCGCGGCATAGTAGATCTATTACTGCATACCCAACTAGTATTTCATAATGGCTAGTACATGAATTAGCAGATACAACATTTTATTAGTAGAAATACACAGTGAGATATTTTCCATATCTTCAATAATGAAGAAATCAATCACGTGACTTTTAGTAGGCTATTTATACAATTTTTTGCTTGGGACTATATAATAAACAGAACATTACACGGTGGCTTGAAGATATGACTTTTATCTTCTCGTGTTAAAAACAATATTTTACTCACTCGCTGCGCTCATTCGTAAAATATTGTTTTCACTACTCGAAGATAAATGTCATATCTTCGCGCTACCGTGTACGTAATATCCTCTATGTAGTTTGTCTTTTTTCCGTTCGACTACGCATAGTCAACAATTTCTGATCCAGTAAAGCTGTCTTACCATGTTTGTTTCTCCAAATACCTCGCCTCCATGCCCAAATTAATCCTTGGCAACAATTCTTGGATCAGTAGATTTCACACGCTCGCAAAGATTGGGGTCTAAATCAGCGCCACAAGTTTCAACTAGGTACTGAACCATGTCTTTGTTAGCATTTTCTACAGCAATAAAAACAGCTGTTTTACCTCTTGTATTCTCCTTATTTACATCAGCACCTCGATTTTTAACCAAGTAGTTGACTATTTCTTGTTGACTATATCTCACAGCATTGAAGAGAACTGTTTCACCGTCTTTGTTTTCCTTGTTTACATCAGCGCCACAATATTCGATTAAGTATTTGACTATTTGTCGATTACCATATCTCACAGCATTGAAAAGAGCTGTTTCACCGTATTTATTCTCCTCATTTACATCAGCACCACGATTTTCAATCAAGTACTTGACTATTTCTTGTTGACCATATCTCACAGCATTGAAGAGAACTGTTGCACCGTCTTTATTCTTCTTGTTTACATCAACGTCACAAATTTCGACTAAGTATTTCACTATTTGTTGATTACCGTATCTCACAGCATTGAAAAGAGCTGTTTCACCGTAATTACTCTCCTTATTTACATCAGCACCACAATTGTTAACTAAGTACTGGACAACGTCCGCTTCTTCATTATATCTTGCAGCATTAAAGAGAACTGTTTGACCGTACTTATTCTCCTTATTTACATCAGCACGACAATAATTTTCAACCAAGTACCTGACTATGTATTGCTTACCAAATTTCACAGCAGTTAAAAGGGCCGTTTCATCGTGTTTATTCTCCTTATTTACATCAGCACCACAATTTTCAACTAAGCATTTGACCATTTCTTGTGTACCATATCTCACAGCATTGAGAAGAGCTGTTTCTCCCTCCATATTCTCCTTATTTACATCAGCACCACAATTTTCAATCAAGTGTTTGACCAGGTTTTGTCCACCAAACTCCACAGCAGTGAGAAGAATTGTTTTACCGTATCTACTCTCCTTATTTACAATAGCACCACAACTTTTAATCAAGTACTTTACCAGGTCTTCGTTACCAGTCCTCACAGCATCGAAAAGGACTGTTTCGCCGTTTCTATCCTCCTCATTTACCTTGCTTACATCAGCACCACAATTTTCAATTAAGTATTTGACCATTTCGTATTTACCATATCTCACAGTAGTGAGAAGAGCTGTTTCACCTTTTTTATTCTCCTTATTTACATCAGCACCACAGTTTTTAATCAAGTACTTTACCAGGTCTTCGTTACCAGTTCTCACAGCATTGAAAAGGAATGTTTCACCGTTTCTATCCTCCTTGTTTACCTTGCTTATATCAGCTCCACAATTTTCAACTAAGTACTTGACCACGTCTTGTTTATCATATTTCACAGCATTGAAAAAAGCTGTTTCACCGTCTTTATTCTCCTTATTTACATCGGCACCACCATTTTCAACTACGTATTTGACTATTCCTTGTCCACCATATCTCACAGCATTGAGTAGAGCTGTTTCACCGTCTTTATTCTCTTTATTTACATCAGCACCACACTTCTCAACTAAGTATTTCACCATTTCTGGTTTATCAGATTCCACAGCATTGAGAAGAGGTGTTTTACCGTCTTTATTCTCCTTATTTACATCAACACCACAATTTTCAACTAAGTATCTGACCATGTCTTGTTTACCATATTCCACAGCATTGAAAAGAGCTGTCTCGTCTTTGCCATTTTCCTTATTTTTATCAGCACAAAAATGTATCCCTACGTTTTCCTTCGAATCGACTGTGGTCTTGATCTTCAATTTCTGCAGCAAAGTTAAAATGAATATATGTTCAGATATACTAGGGAAAAATAATTCCGAACTATTCTATCATATAAATATGTCAGGGCAAAAAAAGGGTTACAAACAAAAACATAGATACGCTAGGCGTGCATGTATCTGCGCAAAATGTTGACATACGTGACCATTGTTTGTCGTCATTGTTGTTGTAATTATTAATAAGTTATTACTAATGCAGTGTGTCATAGTTCTATACACTTCCGGTAAATTACTTCCTTTCGAATAATTATGTATATATTTATGTAAATGACCACAAGGCAATATAAGCCATGTTTTTCTTGTTGATATAATATAATATTCCTTGTCATTCAAAGCGTGTTGTCATATTTTTTCAAACTCAAAATTACAACATAGTGTCAGGTGTGTTAGATAAAAGACAAAGCTAGAAAATGTTCACACTAGACCGGTGTGTAACTTTTGAACTTCGCTAGCTTGTATTTCCTTCAAAATACTGAAGCGCCAGAGCAAAGGGTTTAATATAAACATTGTCGAAACTTGGGGAATTGAGATACTGTATATTATTTGGTTTTTCAAAATATTTTATTCTAACCTCGCTTTTAGCTCTCAGCATACTAGCTATACTATGTATAGGTATAGTCTTTTACAATCTTACATGCATATTACAAATTCAGACCACAGTGACTAAAGTTATTTTCAACACACACTACAAATAGCACACGTAATACTACACCTATACATGTGCATAAATATTTCTTTTACATTCATACTAGGACAGTTAACGTTTTAAATGTTAAAGCTAATTATCTGCATATGGTTTTGGCATTTTCTTGATTCTATAGTATATATATTCTTGGTATGTGGAAGCTCATCATCGGTGCACTGTGCTGATGAGCCCCAAAAAGGGCGAAACAGCTGTCCACAGTTGCCGTTGTTTGAGCTTTCCTTGAAGGGCGCTACAATGTCTTGACTTATGTGCTTTATCGCCGTTTTTAAACTGTGAAATGCAGTGAGCGTGCGCATAAAGGCTTAGGCATAATGTGTAGTATATATATATATATATATATATATATATATATATATATATATATATATATTAGGGTGAAAATGTTCTAGAGTGTATATTATATAATTTCCATACCCAGCGCAAGCAGAAAGATGTTGTCTGCCGCGACCTTCGAATTACTAGATCGACGCTCTACCAACTGAGCTACACAGTCAGACGGATTTAAGACTGGAAATTATGAAATATATACTGAATGTCATAAACATACTCGTTTATATTAATTCAGCATCGAACAATACTAGTTCTGCAAGTGTGATGTTAAGTCGTGTAATTGTACACTCTGTAATATGTTAGGGTGAAAATGTTCTAGAGTGTGTATTATATAATTTCCATACATAGCGTATTGTGCATTATATAATTATAATTATAATAATAATAATTATAATAATTATAATATTATTATAATATAATTATATTATAATAATTATAATTATAATTATTGTAGTTATATAATTATTGCGTAGTGTGTATTATATAATTTCCATTTCCAGTCTTAAATCCGTCTGACCGTGTAGCTCAGTTGGTAGAGCGTCGATCTAGTAATTTGAAGGTCGCGGGTTCAAGACCCAGCCGCGGCAGACAACATCTTTCTGCTTGCGCTGGGTATGGAAATTATATAATACACACTCTAGAACATTTTCACCCTAACATATTACGGAGTGTACAATTACACAACTTAACATCACACTTGCAGATTGAACTAGTATTGTTCGATGCTAAATTAATATATATATATATATATATATATATATATATATATATATATATATATATATATATATATATATATATATATATATATATATATATATATATATATATGTATATACATATATATATATATACATATATATATATATATATATATATATATATATATATATATATATATATATATATATATATATATATATATATATATATATATATATATATATATCAACGAGTTTAATATAAACATTGTCGAAACTTGGGGAATTGAGATACTGTATATTGGTTTTTCAAAATATTGAATTGAGATACTGTATACTATATTGAGGGGAATTGAGATACTGTATACTGTATTGAGGGAAATTGAGATACTGTATATTGGTATTTCAAAATATATATATATATATATATATATATATATATATATATATATATATATATATATATATATATATATATATATATATATATATATATATATCTCTATATCTATATATATATATATATATATATATATATATATATATATATATATATATATATATATATATATATATATATATATATATATATATATATATATATATATATATATAACTACAGACGGTACCGTTTCGGCCTTATGGGCCTCATCAGTGTAGTGCTGATGAGCAGGATGAAAGTGACTGCTATTTACAGTCACCTTTGATGCCTCACGAATGTGGGACATCAAAACCATGCCAGAGCGCTCAAACTGCAAGCAGTGAGCGTGCGCAATGCGTAAGCGGCATGGCTCATCCTGTAGAGCGCTCAATATGACCTAAAGGCCATAGAGCGATATCTAACTACATATATATATATATATATATATATATATATATATATATATATATATATATATATATATATATATATATATATATATATATATATATATATTTATGACAATGTTGTGGTTTCCCAAGTTTACGATTCCACTCGTGTAATGTTATGTAGCGGTTTTTTGAGTTGTTTTCAGACGGGTGTATACCAAACCGGGCAAGCAGAAAATTCTACTTGACCGCGGCTGGGATTCGAACCCGCGACCTTCGCATTTCTAGAACGATGCTCTACCTTCTGAGCTACAAGGTCAAGCTGAGAACGACTTGTTAAGTTATGATGTTAGTTGCATTTCGGAGGTTAGTCCTTCAATGCGTATAGCCAGCTATTAGTCTGGCAATGTTGTATGTGAATGTTGTGGTTTCCCACGTTGACGATTCCACTCGTGTTACGTTATGTAGCGGTTTATGAGTTGTTTTCAGACGAGTGTATACCAAATGAAATGCGAATAACATCATAACATCATAACTTAACACGTCGTTCTCAGCTTGACCTTGTAGCTCAGAAGGTAGAGCATCGTTCTAGAAATGCGAAGGTCGCGGGTTCGAATCCCAGCCGCGGTCAAGTAGAATTTTCTGCTTGCCCGGTTTGGTATACACTCGTCTGAAAACAACTCAAAAACCGCTACATATATATATATATATATATAGTCATTCACCGTATGTGAGCTGTTCTACAATCTGATTGGTTGAATTACTCGCCGTATATGAGGTGATATACGACGAGTAGCGAAAAACAAGATGGCGGTCTAAAAACTACATGCAGTTTTGCGAAGCAGAAAAAAGGAAAATATTCGCTTTGAGAAAGATGATAGTACAAGGAAAAACTCTCAAAAAATTTGACAGGTTAGCAAATACATTTATTTCATACAAATTAGTTTAAATACAAGTTGTTTTAAAGAATTAATACCGAAACAACAGAGAAAAAAAAATGTTCAGTGAGAATATAAGTTGTTCAGAAAAGTTTGCAACGATAGACAAATGAATTTGCAGTCAACAAGAACGTACTATATACTACCAAACATCTGTATAATATATCTGACCTTTTCTGTGAGATATACCGGTTCTGAAACCATTTCTTTCACAGTATTCTTCGAGATGTAAAACAAAAGTATTTCAAATTTTTGAGGCCAAGCGGTTTTTGGCCGAACAAATTGTCAAGACATTGTAACAGAGGATAATTAATTATATTGCTTCAGTTAATGGCTATTAGACTATATTATAAAACAATTATACCATTCGCTCTCGTCGTATATGGCTGATAGCCGACTCGGTGCTACGCTCCTCGTCGGCTATCAGCTCATATACGACGAGAGCGAATGGTATAATTGTTAAATATATATATAATATATATTACATATTATATATTATATATTATATATTACATATTACATATTACATATTACATATTACATATTACATATTATACATTATACATTATACATTATGCATTATGCATTATGCATTATACATTACACATTATACATTATTTATTATTTATTATTTATTATTTATTATTTATTATGTATTATATATTATATATTATATATTATATATTATATATTATATATTGGATATTGGATATTGGACATTAGATATTAGATATTAGTATAAATATTAGTTAGCGAAGATCTGCAGCTCAATGGAACATGGTCTCAACCTGGCGGTGACAAAAAGCTATTTACCTTTGATGATTCAGTAATAATATGGAAAAAGAATAAAAACTTGTTGTATCTTGATGGCGAGAAAGCGGGCGATGTTATGAAGGAATTATGCAAGCAGATATGTAAGCAGGACGAGGACATTTCAGTTGCTAAGCAATCAAGCATGCAAGATGTTTGTGAAGACCTCGAAAGTCTTAAGCTTGGCCAATTAACCAATTCCGAAGCGATCCAAGCTATATCGGAATCGATTTCTAACATAGGAACGGCAATTGCCAATTTCAAGAGTTTATGGATAGAAATAAAAAGATCCCGATGATGAATTTCGGACTGAGTCAACAATTATAACGAACGAGTCTTTTGAATATGCAAATCGGGAAAACATCTGTAATGGTAACAAAGCTAAAGTATGCAGCCCTATTGTCTCGAATGAACTGATTAATCCTACCGAGAACAATGGATGTGATCATACAATACCTAATGAAAATGCCTCTACTTCATTTGAAAGAGTAGAACCTATAGAATTGTCGAACGATGTGTCTACTGCATCTCGTCCTATATCAACTAATGATTCAATTGGCGCTGAACAAACTAAAGTGGAAGGAGATCAGGTGACATATGCAAAAGTAGCAGCACCTCTGTCTCTAAAAATCGTAAATCTATGGCAATGCCTAAAACGAACAAAATACCCACATCTAGCCCCCAGAATTCACAACGTGAAATTGACGAGTTGTCTAGTGACCTCGATGGCTTTATTGATGTCAAACGAAATAGAAGTAAAACCAAGAAATTTCTCGTAACAGCCTAACAGGTATAGACGAGAATGTGAAAGAAAGCCAAATCTTATCTTTTCTTAATAAACGAAATATAATCCCGACTTATATTTCCATTTTCAAAAGTCGACGCAGGGGAACAATCTCATCTAAGATCCATGTTCCTTCGGCCGTCAGTTCCTTGCTTCAGGAAGATAATTTCTGGCCTAAATACATAAGTTGTAAGCCATGGAAATCGAAAGAAACACAAACTATGTGGTCAAAGAAAAGTAGCACCCATCTTGGGAAATATTCAACCTACGTATAATGGCTCATATTCCAGTTATAATCTCATCACGTAATTATAGATATAAACGAAATAGGCGCAACCCTACCAACCTAATTACTTTAAACATTTCAAAACGGAATTCTAGACCGACTAATCAAACCGCTAATAAAACTATATCTAACATGCCAACTATCCTCCTAACGTACGAACATTTGTCACATTTCGAACAAAGTTGACGATCTACACGCTATTGTTGAAATGAACAGTCCCTCCTTGATTATGATTACAGAGCCCTGGCTGAATACAAATATACCCGACTCTGCTATAAGCATTGGAAGAATGTTCAATACCTATCGGCGGGACCGACTTACACCAGGAGGGGGTGTATTAGCATATGTGAACGCTTGTATACCAACTACATGTCTAAAAATTTAGACGAAGATAACAGAGAGGTCCTATGGCTGCTTCTTAAACCCCCCAGAACACCTAGGCCTTTTAGCGTTATAGTGGCAGTTGGCGTCTACTTCCCCCCAGGGCAGTCGGCAGAAAGTGAAAGAGAACTGATTGAGTATATTACCAGGGGACTTGATTCTGTCTTACGAGATTACCCGTCTGCTGGTGCATGCATAATGGGAGATTTCAATCAAATGAAGCTGAGTAGACTATGCAGAAGATTTAACTTGAAGAAGTCTGTAAAAGCACCGACAAGAGGCACCAGAGCTTTGGACCAAATACTAACGAACATGTCAGATTTATATAAAGAAGTGGTGCACCTGCCTCCAGTTGGTCGCTCTGACCATCAATGTTTGTTGTATAGTCCCAAAACAATACAAACCGTGAGGCCTTCTACTCGAAAAGTGCGCCTAACGAAACCATGTAACCTAAATGCACTCGGCCTAAAATTAAACCTTGAGGACTGGAAATCAATATTTGAGGCTCGAGATATCAATAACAAAGTTAGTCTTTTTACAAATACTATAATAGACATATTAGATAAAACAATCCCTGTAACCACGATACGTACCCATGCGTCTGACTAGCCATGGATGACGGCTTATATCAAAAAAGAGATTAAAGCGAGCAGGGCATTTTTTAAGAATTCGTCAGTGGGGGGGCCATCTACAAAAAGGGACCATACCATACCGAGTGTGGAGCAATGATAGATGGTTTGTTGGTAACAAAAAGTTTGGTGTGGTATCGCATTTAATAGTAGGAGGGGTGGAGAGCAGGGCCTTAGGAAGCTCTTTTCGTTTGGGGGGGGGGGCTGAAAGCGAGGGCCGAAGGCCCGAGGAAATTTTTAAATTTAGAGTCTCTGAAATGCCATTTCCTGGACTTTGGGGAAGATTTGACAGATTTCTGATTGTCAGAATACAGCGTTTTTAGTATGTGGAAATTTAGAATTCAGTAGTACTAAATGGACGAAGGTGTATTTAATTAACAATATATTGGATAAGTTGCAGGAAAGTATGGGTAATATCTTCATTCTTTGCAGTTTGTCATGGATTAAATAATAAAGGTCTGCATGATTTTAAAAATGAATGATTATTAGCAAATTACTGGGGGCTGCAGCCCCCCAGCCCCCCCCCCCCACATCGGGCGCGGTTGCTACGGCCCTGGAGAGGGTCTGGGGTTTTCTCCCCCAGAAAATTTTTGTATTTTTCTACCCCTATGACTGCAATTCCCTGCATTTTCTGAAACAGATTTTTGGATATACAGCATTACATTATGCTGTAGATAGACTGAACCTGCAGTTAAGTACTTGCATAGTATGTTTATGCATGTAGATACCACAACTTGGCAGTCACTTAGGGAGCCAGCTTGATAAACTTAGGGTTCCCGACTCCCACGAAGCGCCACCACGGTTGGCACAGAGTGGAAAAATTTTGAAAATTTTGCGTCTCTAAATCATCGGAAATGGCATTTTCAAAGTCTTCTATACGTCTTTTGTTTGGCCCTTTCATTAATTCGTTCATTATGATTTGTGAGTCTATGATCGATATCCGCGAGTCAGGATGGATTATTACGAGAAATGTTATCAAAATATCGATTACAGATATTTGATTATATGTAAATATGATTTAAAATACTTCTAGTATCGAAATCAAATTGTTTTTTTTTGGTGGGGGCCAAAATTATCCCCCCCTTATAAAACACATGGTTGAGGGCCTGTTGCCCCCTGTGGTCACTAACTTGTCCAACAACTCAAACTCTATAGGGTCTGGGAAATGCAATCCACTGCCTGGGAAATGTTTAAAATCTAATAAGGTATTTATTAAACATAAAAGACAGGACATAAGATTCACAAAGCAAATTTCAGTTACTGAAATACAGCGAAGAACATGACCAAATATAGACAATTGGCTGATAAGATCATTACACTTATCAAGAAAGCTAAAGTAGAATTCTATTCATCTAAGGTCAAAAGCAAACGCAAACACGATGCAGCAAAATGGCATAGGACGATATCCCAGTTAGATGGCTTTGAAGGTGACAATCTAAACAACAACTTAATCTCAGACAGCACTCCCGATACAGTGGAAATACTGCAGAATATATTTACTAAACCATGGTCAAAACTTCCTGAAACCATAATCCCTAGTCTTGAAGACGTAGCGTCATCACTGAGGCAAGAAAATCCTCCTACTCCCTCAATTGGACAGGTTAAGACTGCCTTGAAACAACTAAACTCTAAAAAAGCCACCGGGTCCGATGGGATTCCAGCGTGGGTGCTTAAACGATACTGTGAAAAACTAGCGCCCATCGTTCATGACATTATTTGCGCCAGTATAAAAGAATGTGAATATCCAACTGCGTATAAACACGCCTTAGTTATCCTAGTTCCGAAGGTCAATCCACCAAGAGATATCGAGAATGACTTTCGCCAGATATCCATAATGGCTAAAGTGCTGGAAAAGCTGCAGCTCAAACTGAACCTTCCCAGTTCACGTATAAATGATAATCAGCATGTCTTTACAAGCAAACGATCAACCGTGTCCGCACTCACCAACATCTCGCAGAACTGGTTTAATGTACCGACAATACTCATAGCGCCAAAAATGGAGTTCGTGCACTATTCATAGATTTTCGCAAAGCGTTTGACCTTGTTGACCACGGAATTCTACCTCGTAAGCTCGCAGAAATGAATGTAACCAAAGCCTTTTGGCTATGGACACGTAGTTTTCTGGAAGATAAAAGACAACAGGTCAAACTAGCAGGAACCCTATCATCGGTCCCACAAGGTTCTGTGATGTCCCCCGCTCTTTTTAATATTCACATTAACGATATTGAGAACTCAATCCCAGATGGATTATCCATAAACATATGCAAATACGCGGATGACTGTACACAGGACGAAGTGGTATCACAAGGTTCATCCAGCCATATGCAGGAGGCCCTTGAAGCAGTACAAGAATGGTCTAATAGGAACAAAATAACGATGAATTCGAAGAAAACAAAAGATATGTGGATATGTTTTAACACAGCAATACCGGCACCAGAACCATTGGTCATTGGAAACGAGGTAGTGGAAAGAGTAAATTCTCATAAACTGTTGGGTGTCTGGCATCAAAACAATTTGAAATGGAACTGTCATGTCAAGAACATTGTAAGGAAAGCAAATAAACGAATGTTTAGTCTGAGAGAATGCCGTAGGGCGAATCTTCCTCCTGAGGTCGGTATTACATGTTATGAATCCAAGATTAGACCTGTTTTAGAATATGCAGCTCCGATATGGGGTGGTTTACCACAATATCTCATTGATGAAATAGAGAGCATTCAAAACAGATGCATCAAAATCCTCGGCACATCTCGGTGCAACTTTGAAACGCTAGAACAAAGAAGGCACACCTAACTGTTAAGGAATACCAAAGAATTCTAAGTGATCCGACCAACCCATGTAATAAACTTATCCCCCAACCTTTTACCCATGAACACGATCTAAGAATAACAAATAATCTACCATATGTTGTATCGTATACTAAAAGACACCGACAATCCTTTATACCTAGAGCTATATCCCTTTTATAACAGTTCTAAATTAATTTTATAGAATATATAACTAGTATAAACATTTTTAGCAACATTGATGTAAATAATAGTAAAATTTCTTCTTATCAATTTTAACCTTAGCACTTCTTGTAAATCCATTGTACTTTTTTAACCAAAGATGGATATTAAATGTTATTATTATCACATATCGTGGCTTCTGATTGGCTACGCTACTAGTAGGCTATTAGTGATAGCCTACTAATAGAAAATTCAAAATGGCGGAAAATTCGCGTTTTGCCCTTTTGCCGAAGTGTCTGATGATTTTTTGGACGACTTGTTGAACAATTCTGTACTAAAAAACCCCGAAAAAAGCAACAAAAATATGGAATGGCAATCTTTAAGGGTAGAAAATAGACAAAATAACATACACTCAATGAAATTTTAAAATTAAAACTGAATTCTGTAAAACATTTTACGCGAACAAAAACTAAAATATTTATTTACCTTTAATGGTTTTATAATGGCTTTTGTGTATTTTTGTATTGTGTTTGCAGCCTAGTTGTAAATTAATGTTAAAGTTTATACTAAAACAATTAGAAAACTCGGCCTCGTTGTCTATGAGCAAATAGTCAACTCGGCTTCGCCTCGTTGACTATTCGCTCATAGACAACTCGGCCTCGTTGTCTAACTGTTAATTAGATATTAGATTTTATATATTAGATTTTATATATTAGATTTTATATATTAGATTTTATATATTAGATTTTATATATTAGATTTTATATATTAGATATTAGATATTAGATATTACATTGCCAATGCGAATTCATTAAGAGATTTCTAGTTTACCTTTGTATTTTCAACGATATTGTCCATGTCAAGACTTTCAGAAGAGTTCATTTTGGTACACAATCTGCGTAAAAACGAAAAAGAAACTTTATGTAACGCTATAGACTGCGATCATGCTGGAAAACTTACACGTCCAATAGCTATGCATCGTGTCAATGGATGATTGGAAAAATTCACTGGGCATTTTATTTGTCCTTTGGACGAATGGATCAATGGACATTTCGGTTTGTTCAATGGACCAATGGACATTGAAGTATCGACAGCAAAACATCCTATATAGACATTGGAAATATCAAACGGACATTTACGTAATTCGACAATACCTGTATATAACCCGAGAAAACACGCGAGAAAATGAAGGACCCCATGCTCGTTGTTCCACCCAGCAAAGGCAAACAATATCTGAAGTTAGCGTGTGATATCAGGCCTGATATGATATGTCTGCAATGGATAATGCCATTCAGCTTTAGCGATTAAACGAATGGACATTAATATTGTATTATGTAATGTAATCTTCAAATATTATGAAGGGGCTTCAGAACTCCTCTCCCAACTAAAAAACACATTAAGGGGGGTGGTAAGAGTCCACTACACCGTATTATAACTGTTAATGGAAAAATGACATTCATAAAGTTCTGCCTCGTACCCAGGCGTCTTTTTGTAAAAAAACAGTGATGGGCATATGACGAGTTTACATGAAGTATTGTAGTGGAGAGAGATGGGCGAAGGGGCTGATGGGATGAGTGCACTTGAAATGCGAGACGCCTGGCAGTTTTTGGTCGATTTCTTGCAACAAAGTACGATTTCTTGCAAGTTGTGATATTTCGTTGTCATTTACGATTTTTTGCTACTTGTTTTTGTTGAATTGACGAATGTTAATATTCTTCTGTCATCTGGGCGTTATTATATATGCTGTTATTCTTGGTATATATGACATATAATTTGTTTTCTTGCACTTCACTTGGTGGAATGAGAGGACCTTGTGCTGCATTTTTCGCAATAGTTTCTGGTCAGGTCTTAAAATGTATATATACTCACTTGGATTACAAACCCTAACATTCTAATATATGACATATGCCTGATTTAAAGTGCTGGAATATTAACATGTTAACATGTCAACAACCGAAGTGTTGAAGAACTAGACTTGCAGGAACTAGATTTGTAAGCTATAACTACTAGTAAAGGTACAAACTATAAAATTGCACTGTTGTAACAAATATTTCAAACTTTACGGCTGTGAACTTTTATTTACTTGGGCTTTTGTTTATAGTATACATTTAATAGAAATTGCCATTGGCATTGTGATCGACTGATCGAGCCTTCTGCTAAAGAAGTTATTAATACAAAAGCAACTAGAGGGCACTCAGAGACTGCATACCTC
>CACRXK020009707.1:0-11474 GCA_902702795.2 Paramuricea clavata
GGATAGTGAATCTGTCTTCTATTTCCTCTCCTCGTTTGCGAGTAAACTGTTGGGCGTACATCACGTACAATCTGTAGAAAGGATTCGACACTTTCCCCGTTAAATTCCAAAACAGAAATTGCTCTCTTTCATTGAAAAAGTCGCGACCATTGCATGAACGCCGAACCGAACACACAAGATTGGGAAACAATACTCCTTCCATACGTGCCCTTGGGATGTTTGTTTGGGGGCCGCGGGCATGCTGTTATCAGGAATAATAATTTGCAGAAACTTTCAAAGTTTTCAAGTAATAACTCGCGGTTAACAGTGCATGGTTTATTTCGTTATTTAATCTGCTATATCTTTTTAATGCCTCTACAGCACAAGTATATGCACGGAGAATAAAATGTTACACAAAATTGCTAAACACTGCAGAGCGGTTGCAATCACATGTAAATCGTCTACCATGGCTACGGTTGAAATGATTTAAAAAACACGTGTATTTGCATAAATAGTCGAGTAAATACAATACCAATCTAAAATGTCGTGTTTTGTGATCAGTGTTTATGCCTTGTTCTTTAGAAAGATAAGTAAGATAATTTCTATAGTTCATTGTCTTTTATTGTTATGATCAACCAATCACAAAGCCATGTTCATATAGGTTGGTGGCGACCCAATGTATATACATTATTAGCATAACTGAATATTCGTTCGCTAACGTCGAGTTGTGCATGTCAACTAATAGGACGTGTGATAATTTATGCACCGGTATACAGGGAATATAAAGGTATACAAACAATGGTATATTCTTTTTAGATTGTATACAATTGTAAATCTCACTTATATAAGGGAGGCTGCTCAAAAATTGTGTGCTTTACAAATACATTCTAATTTCGTAATAATAATAATAGGTCAATAGTTATATATACACGCTGGCAATATTTTAGGTACGTTTTATACGCCAAATTTCGGTGGCGTCGAATGGATAATAATGAGATGATAAACCTCATTAAGCTTCAGCCTTCATTACCTATTGTCTACACGCGTTCGAAATTCAATGTAGGCTTACGGAGTTAAGCATCGTTGCGTTCAGCCAAGTGCTAAGCCATTCAAATTCTAACTAGAGGGCACTCAGAGACTGCATACCTCCGCCCCCATTGAATTTCGATCGTGTGAAATGCAACTAAGACCCCGTTTACACGGTACCGGACGAATTTGTGACCGGACGAAAATTCGTCCGTTTCGGCCGTGTAAACACACGAGAACCACGGAACCGGACGAATTTGAGACCCCCTAACAGGACGAATTCGCGTGTAAACAGGCGAAAAAGGACGAATTTTCGTCCGGTCCCAAATTCGTCCGGTACCGTGTAAACGGGGTCTAAGCCAATAGATAATGAAGGCGGAAGCTTAATGAGGTTTATCATCTCATTGTCTTATTGTCTTAGTACTGCGTGCATACATTATACACGTCCTAATTACGCATTCAGTGAGTTTTTTTTAATTGACTGGGAAAAGCAAGACAAATATAAACTGTTTGCCGCCGCCTATCGGCCGCCGCGTTCTTCGAGAGTTTGAGCCTCTTGAGATCGGTATTCTGATGCCTTTCATCATATTGCAATGAAATTTCTGTGACATATTCAATCCATAAAGCGACTGAAACAACGAAGGCTACGTAGATTTACTCCAAAACGTATTTACACTAGACTGTTTGATATTAATACTAGAGGGCACTCAGAGACTGCATACCTCCGCCCCCATTGAATTTCGGTCGTGTGAAATGCAACTAAGACAATAGATAATGAAGGCTGAAGCTTAATGAGGTTTATCATCTCATTATTATTACCTCCGTCAGGAGGTTATGTAATCATCTGGGTTTGTATGAGTGTGTGTGTGTGTGTGTGTGTGTGTGTGTATGTGTATGTGTGTTTGTCTGTGAGCACGATAACTCAAGAAATACCAAACATATTCATACGAAATTTTTTGAATGCATCTCCCATCGGCTAAGGAAGAACTTATTTAAATTTGGTTGAATTTGGTTAAAAATTGAACGAGAAATGAACAAAATTTTGTCTTGCTTTTCCCAGTCAATTAAAAAAAACTCACTGAATGCGTAATTAGGACTTGTATAATGTATGCACGCAGTACTAAGACAACTACAGGGCACTCAGAGACTGCATACCTCTGCCCCCATTGAATTTCGATCGTGTGAAATGCAACTAAGACAATAGATAACGAAGGCTGAAGCTTAATGAGGTTTATCATCTCATTATTGTCTTAGTACAAACCCAGATGATTACATAACCTCCTGGCGGAGGTAATAATAACAATAGATTATGTCAATACAGGGTGTATAAAAAACGCAATGTCGTAATTTTCTAATAAATCCACTTTGCAATTCTTATAAGTAAACGCATGCTTTGAAGGAAATTAGTGAGTAAAATAGTAAAATGAACGCGCAAACCAAGGGAGGTTTAGTAAAAGTCCTTCGGGATTGTCATATGATTGTGCGATGAACACTTTTCATATAATACGCACGCGCAGAAACACATCTGCGTGTTCATTCTTTTTAGGCATGCGCATAAACCGAATTTTCTCCCACAATTGAAATGTTCAAGATTGCGGAATAAAAACTACCAAAGTGATTGTTCGAATATGTGCGGGACGGTGTCGTCAGATACTGTCCATAGTTGTGCCGATGATTTTTGATGAGCTACAGCTCTCCAATGAGAGGTAATGAGGTACGCTTTTGTCTTATAAATTTCCATCATCAAGTATGCAGGGAAAAATTAGAAGACAAAGAAATCTTTGGTTTTCAACTAAATTTTCCGTGGAAATTTAGAAGGGAAATGAGGCATAGAAAATGCATAGGAAATGAGGGAAAAACGTGATTAAACGCCCCTTTGGGTTGTAGGTCCCTGGAATTTGAAATCGAATTGTTAATAGATCATATTACTGTTGTTGTATTGTACTTGTAAAATAAAAAACTTATCAAGTGTAATTTAATAAATGCACAAATTTTGCTTTATGCAGTAGCGTTTATACACCCTGTAGGCTGTATGGGCGGAGGTATGCAGTCTCTGAGTGCCCTCTAGTTTTTACTGTATTTATTTTTAAATTTTTGAATAAACTAGCGTAATTAACATGTCAATCAACCTGTCGTCAACGTAAATTCAGCCAATCACAATTCTCGGCGGCTGGCTGCCGAGAGTGATCAATTTGACTAGGGCTTTCGGGCAGGCCCTTCTTCAACTATCTGCCCTATAGAAGAGCCAGCCACGCTGGCTATAAACTATCTAAATAGGCTAATTCCCTAACTATGACATAGGCACTTTAAAACAGCTTCATTGAAAAGGAAAGCAGTGCATGTTTTACGCAATTAATTAAAGCAACAAAATTCATAAACATTGAACATTCAAAGCAAACTTGCTCTATATTCCACGATTTTCCACAGTAAATCAATTCTTCTCATTTCTTCAAATTGAAAAATTGCTTCAAAGCTCATTGTGCGAAACGTGATTTTCCAAATATATGCTTTTGAAAATTGAAATCTTGCTTATCCCACTCCTGGCAAACAGCCATATTTTTTAGATCAGTGAGGATGACCACCCACGGTTGGTGACCGACGCCCGCAATCATAGACTTGACTAATGCTTCCCTTTCCCGGGTGTAAATAGCCGGGGGGAATTAGTACCCTCGCCCCGGGCTGACGTCCGGAGGCCGGAACGGCGCTCCGCGCCGTTGGCTCGGGGACAATATCCGGTATCTGGCTGGATATTTCTAAGCAGCTACGAAACAATGTAATAATAACGAGCAGCTATGAATCCTAGGATGAAGCATAATGATCGAGTAACTATGTATATTGTATGAAGGACCAGCTTCGGTGATGTTTCTCAGGTATTAACCGTCTGGTCTATACTCTACTGTCCAACATAGGAAACACAGGGTAATAGACATATCAACCCTGCTACAATCATGGCAAAAATTCCGTGGACACTGCATGAGGTGTAAACTAAAGTATTACTGTTGGCATACGCTTGTTGGTGTCTTTGTCTCCCCCGCTCCACCCTACAATGTTGGTCTTCACTTTTTCACCATTAGAAGTATTATTTAACCTTACAAATAAGGCTGGGGTTTTATATGAATAATTTCCAGTATCCGGCCGCATATTTTTCAACTACCCGGCAAATAGAGTATCCACTTGTTGCTATATTTTTTTCTACATTGTTACTATGACAACAAATCTTGCCATTAGGTCATTGCAGCCTTGGATCAAAAACATTTCCAACTCCACTAAGCCATTAACAAAATGAATGTATGTTATTCAAGAAAAAATAGAACTAAACCTTTTATTTCAAAGGCAGTCGATAAGTTTGACTGTCTGGTGAACCAACATTAACTGTGCAAAATTTCGTGTTGTGTTTTTAAACACTGATGTCAGTGATTGTAGGTTATCTGGATGAACATCTTATACTACTGTACGTCCAACCATATAAATAATTATACTAAATATTGTGTTGATTATTAAGGGGATGCCACGAGAAAACGAATTTCTTGAAGTCAATAAATCTGACCAGCCGACCCCATCAGAAATTAATCCGAAGTAGAAGGGCGAAAGAAGAATTAAATCTTTGTTATATTACCTTCAATTTCACATCTATCTCCCAGAAATCCAGCTGGACATCTACATTCGAATGACGCGTCAACGTTTACACAACTTCCTCCATTGTAACACGGAGCACTCGCACATGGGGTACCTGTGGTGGATACAAACAGATGTTATATAGAGAATAATACATGGGGTGCGCGGAAATACCAGATTTATTTCGAGTGTTGAACATGATATCTCACGAGTGAGACATCATGTTCAACACGAGAAATAAAGCTGGTATTCCAAGCACCCATGTATTTTTCTGTTTATTATATAAACAAAATTCAGTGAAAAACAATAAAACGTCCGTGGCAATGCGTTTTACAACAAATGATATTTTCACACGTAAAAATATCGTATTTTTTACGTGTGTTTAAATACGATTTTTCTCAGTGGCCAAAAACTTTATATAACACTTATGTTTATATAATAAATTTATTTATTCAAATTAATAATTCATAAGCTTATTGGCAAATCATGTCAACCATAATATGTCACGTGCAGTGGCTTTAAACCTGATAAAACACTCCTAATTAGTATTCTGTATATAAAAAATCCTAATAAGGCAGTATATCTATTGAATTTGTGGTCCTGTTTGAAGCCGTTTAATAAACGAGCAGGACTTCTTTTATTAGGTCTAAAGCCACTCGGGCTGTATGCGCTTGTGGCTTTAACCTAATAAAACACTCCTGCTCGTTTATTAAACAGTACATTTTTTATGAAGCAATATTATTGGTCAGAAATGGACATTAAAAAATTCTACAATCAATTTACCTTTTGGAGTTCACAAGGGCCGCCAGGGGCGAAACAAGCCCCTTTTAATTCGGGGGGGTGTATGTCAGAATTGCCCTGCCAAAACCGACTGGCCACTATTTTTCCCAAAAATGTTGGCAATTGGGGGTTGGAGTTGAAAATTTTTTTCCGGACATTAAAAAAAAGGGTCGAAAAATTTTCCCGGACATAAACCAGTTAAATTAAGGTTACAGAACACCTTTGAGTGTTAATTTTGCCTAAAATTGTATTATTGGTTTCCATGAAAGCATTAGACTAGTCCTACTATCTGACAAAGTTTGAACGAAAAATGTTGAAACCTCGCAGAGTTATTTAATAAAATACATTTTGCTGCAATAGGAAAAACATTGAAAATGTAATATTCAAATTCAATTTTCTCCCGAAACATTTTACGGCAATTAGGCCTACTGATTTTCAAACGATTTATTCTCCTGCGGGTTTTAACGAATTTTTCTCAAATTTTCACAGGACATACTGCTAAAGACGTCAGTTGCAAAATTGTGTTCGGCTTTGTTCTAATTTTGGATATTTTAATAATAAAGAGCAACTGTAACCTTAAGAGTCAAAAAAAATTTTCCGGACAAATTTTCGTTAGAACATGGGTGAAACCCTTATTTTTGGACCAATATCTGCAAAATTAAGATCTATAAATTCTATTCAATTCCCTCTGAAAGCCCTGTAAGTTACTTAATAACTCTACATTCTATCATTTAAAATCGTCGATTGCCCTGCCAATCCAGATGAATCGCTCTGCCAATCCAGATAATTCGTATTTTGGGGTGTCACCCCCCCCCCATACCCCCTTCAAGTTTCGCCCCTGAGGGCCGCACATATGAAAGCTAAAATATAGCTGAAGTATTTCTCGATGTCAGTAGTCGGGAGAATAGAAGTCAACTAATGAGATAATATTATGCAATTTTGTCTTCCTCCTAAATCTGTCAATGATTAGAGGAGTTTGGCGCAGACGTCAGAGCAAGCGCCTTTCTCCTCTGAGATAATGGGTTCGATCCTCATATCGGCCTAAAGACACTTATGTGAAAAGAGTTAGTCAACGCTCTTCTGAAAGTCGTGCGTTTTCTCCGGATAATCAGGTTTCCTCCCACATGGAATGTTGACAGGGCGGGTTGGGATTAGCCCACTAACTGATCCTTCCACCGTAGCAGCGCTCCGTGATCAGATATGAGTCATCAGGTGGCTGCCAGAAACGCCCTTAGTAAGCCTTATAGACTGGATCATGTTGACCTGCATCCTTCGCAATTCAGCTGCAAGAAAGGATGATTAGCACATCCCCCACACCCAGGGCCGTAGCGACCGGGTGCAACACTAATTGCTGATGAGCAATTTCAGGTAGATTTCCAGTAGATTTTTAGATAAATTCAGGTAGATTTGCAGAAGATTTTCAGGTAAATTCAGGTAATTCTCAGGGTATGAGAAAGTGAATTTGGAAAAATAATTATATCTCTGGAACATTTTTTAGTATTTTCTGAAAAATTAAGTTATGCCCGGAAGAATGTTCGTATTTTCGGAAAAATTATGAAATGTCCGGAAAATGTTTTGTTTGTTTGCGAAAATAATGATATCTGAGGAAAAATTTTTGTATGTCCGGAAAATTTTTTTGCAATGACCTCCCCCCTCCCCGGTTGGCAACAATTTTGGGGAAAAAATATTAATTAGTGGAATATCAGGTAAAAACAATAATTTTGATAAATTCAGGTAAATCTAACATTACACCCTCCCAGAGGCAAAGACCTCGCAACGGCCCTGCCCACACCCCACAAAGAGAGAGGGATGAATATTAGGATTTCCGCATCTTGCAGTAGACTGGTGTACATTGGTCATCACCCCTCCTCCAAGCACGCGGTTTGTAAGAAAGTGAAAATGTTAATAATTATAGATGATCGTTACGTTATAAAATATACGTCTTTATATAACAACCTTAAAAATTCATGCGATTTCATTGGTCGAGAGCCATGATCTATTAGAGGACAGACGCACAGAATTACGTCATAAGTTTTTAAAATGTCGAAAATATTTGAAAATTCCACTGAATTTATACAAATTGAATGAATTCATGCAATTAAATCTATAAACAACAATAAATACCTTCGAAAAATGTGCAAAAATCACTCACAAAAGCTAGCAACTCGGCAAATCTCAACTCAGTCATTCAGCTACGACTTCAAAATCCAACCTGGTCTTCGAAAACAAATACTATTTCGGTCATTTGATCCTGTCGATGTCACATTTTCCAGCTGGTTTCTTCACTTCGTGCAACATAGGCACTGTTTATGTGCTTTTTAATTGCCATAATCGCTCAGAACAAAATAATTGCCTTTTTATCACATGTTTTTATTCCTTTAAAACAATGTTTTTTCACTGTTTTGATAAATTTTTAGTTTTTCCTTATTTATTCAGCACGTGACTTAAGCGAGCCAATAGCATTTCGCCGGTTATTTGTATAGATCATGTACGCGTGATATTTGAAAAATTTCGACTTTCAAATGTTTGGGGAAATAAAAATAAACTGTTTACCTGTTTAATTCGGCAATTTTTTCAATTTTATTATATAAAACAAATAGATTACATTTTGCCGTTGTCTGTTCAGTTATAGATACACAGTATGACGTCATATGTGGTAAGAACAAAAAGTGACCACTTTTGTTCTTACCACATATGACGTCATACTGTGTATCTATAACTGAACAGACAACGCGAAAATGTAATCTATTTCCAGTTAATTGCATCGATACCTGTTCATAAGCTGCTGCATAAATATTACAAATTATTTTTATTACACATTACTTACCACAAACGGCAAATTCCTCCATGTTCTCCCACTGCAAATCAACAAAGGAAGCACAATCATCAGCATAAGCTTCAATCGCTTGACAATAACAAACAACAGGATCATCCTCGCAGGCACACATATCATATTCACAATCAGAAATAAATCCCTCTTCAGTGGCATCTATATGGCTTGAACATTCATTAAAAGGAGGTCTGAGTAACGTTGAACAGTTGGTTTGTGCAATCCATCTTTTGCCTGGGTTGACATCACAGGGATGTGGTACTTCAATTGCATCATCACAGGCAGGATCAACTTTCCAAGAATTTCCAAATTTTACTGGATCAGCCACAGTTGTACCATTAGATGCCCAGAAGTCATCATCTTCTATGTCATTATACGTACCACATAAACCTGATGTTTTGTTTAAATACCAACCTCCAACTGTAACTCGTACATTATAAACATTGTCCCAGTGGACAGTTACACCATAATCACTTGTTACTATTGTATTTATCCTATTTCCATTTCCACTTTCAGTGATGTTGACACCTGTAAACAATATAGACGCTGAGAAAACATTTGTAATCGTACACCAGCAATTATTATGTTTACTATTAACATTTTGAGATCAATGGTGTTTCTTGCAAATGAGTGTGACTTTTTACGCACCAAAGGTTTGCAACCTTTTTTCCACAATTTGGAAAATGTTAACACAGTCTTCAAAATAAAAGAAAAATTAATTTTATAACTCCTAAAATAGTCATTAATATAATACCTTTCCCACCTTTTAGATTATTCAAAGTCAAATAGTAGTTTATACTAAATTATCAACAATCGAGTTGGTATAGTGGGGGCTATAAATAATCTTAAGACAGGATAAAACAATATCAAACAGATTTTAAGTTCTTCAAAACAAGAAAGTTTACGTAGAAAAAATTTGAAGCTCCAAAATGTTCGGGTAAGCCAAAAAATATAGTGGTATTTTTTATTTCCCTTCAGTGTCAACAAGGTATAAATAAAGAACGGTGCCTAAACAGTATCGTGCAACTGATGATGAACACTGAATATTTCGTTTCTGCAGCGATCAACAATTTGACAGGATGGCAACAAAACAATCATATCACAAATTCCGTTCGGACAAACCCCTTTAACCAATATCCCCTGCAGCGAATGGGGGTTTAGCCGTCAGTGATATCGATGTCTGCGGTTGTGTCAGCACGGTTTTTTCCTGCATGGTGGATGTTTCAAAGTTGACCACTAATATGCCACCTCTTGTGGACTCATAGTACTTACAGAGACCAAATATTGGATCTAAATATCCATGTAAAAACATGTAAAAGCTAACAAGTGGATTACGAATTCCTATCTACAAGGTAATTCTTACTTCAATTTCTATATCCTCTTACCATCGTATGCAGTCTGTTTTGCTATCCTTTATAAAAGACTTATTCCTAACTAGTACTACCCCGCCCTTCTTTCAACCGCCAGAAAGAATCAATATCCACCCTCAATATGTATCTACAAATCTAACTCAAAAAGGAACAATAGATTATTCACTTCTGATTCACTTCTCTATAAATTTCATTAAACACCACACAATGTATGTGAATTTCATAGTAACTAAATAAATTTCATAGTAACTAATATGACGTTTGTCTAACCTTGATAATTAGATGACATTGTGATTTCCGCACCATTCACTAGAGTCGTTCCTCTTCGGAGTTCAATTGTAATATTTGGGAAGATTACTATTATTGATCTTGTGCATGTAGGTACTCCATTTCCACATGGTTCATTTGTTTGCCTTATTTCAAATGTGTTGTTTACACGATCTTTAGCCAGGACATATTCACATCTACCCATAAAGTCATAACGTCTACCATCAAATGTGGTGTAATGCGGATCTCCCCGAGCTTTACATGTTGCTTCAACTAAAAGAACAACAAATATAGAGAGAGGGAGAGGGAGATAAGTCCTATATTAATAACAATAAATCCTATATTAACGCTCCCCTTACTGTATATTAGCAGATTAAAGTTTACTTGTGCATGAAAACGACGACTAGCAACTCATGAAGTTCATCAAAAAGCACACAAGAAATTCACTAAAATATTCTTCCATTACATTATTGCATTATTACATTATTATTCACCTCATGCACTCCCCAACTGGGGCTTTTCAGTGACCGATTACATCAAGTATTCCGCTCATGTTACTAACCAAACCTAGACTATTTATCTTGACAACAATTGAGATCTGTTTATCCTAACCCACCCTGTCGGTTTTTGCTGTGGGAGAAAACCGACGCACCCAGATAAAACCCACGACTTATGGCAGAACTTTGACAGACTCTTTTCACCTGATCCGAGGCGAGATCCAAACCCACGATCTCAGACGTGAAAGGCGTTTGCTCTTACAACTGCGCCACCGAACCCCCATACATATGCTTACTTGGTAACAAATGTTGAATTGATGCACTGACAGGGAATTTTTTTAACTATATAACTACTGGTGTATTTAGCCCAGTAAACCCTTAGCTTGCCCCAGTAGTGAAGCATGATTTTCAGATGAGTTGGGCCCTTTTGATCTTTGGTAAAAGGTTAACCTTCTTGGAAAACCTGCATCTTCCTGTTTTCTCATGTCCTCCCACACAGGGTTTATTTTAACGTGCAGTTCTACAAAAAATGTGCAGTTCTAAACCCATTTGTGCAGTTCTTAAAACACAAATGTGCAGTCACCAAACTAACAAAAATAGCCTTAATTAAAACAATCTTCTCATTTACTCGTTACCCTTGTGGATGCTCCAGAAAATTCCAGAAATGCTGTCATTAATTGAGCATCAAAAATATATACGTTTTCTGGCCGAGGACTCCCGATCCTCCTATTTTCCTCACAAATCACTTGCGTGCTGGGGTAATGGAAAAGAAGGTAAAATTGGGGCGAGCGAAGCTCCCCAAAAAAGATTAGAGTGGGAAAACCTAATATTCTTTGCTGCCTCAAATGCAAATTTAAGGTTGTTATATACCGAATATCCATGATTCCCAGTTATATGTTTTGAAACAGTTTTTGTGAGTGGTTGGGAAAAACAAATCTTTGCCATAACTTAAGAGCCTCTAGATTCAAATTGTTTTGGGGAACACCCCCTAGCTCCCGAACCCAAAATCGAGTTTGCCTGGCCTTTCTCCAATTCTCCCACCCAAGCACACAATTATTCTGTCACCTATATGCAGGTAAAAATTCCTTCGACCCCCCCCCCCCCCCCCCC
>CACRXK020009708.1:0-18714 GCA_902702795.2 Paramuricea clavata
AACATCACAGGGATTCTGGCGCCTTTGGAGTCTATAACATACCAGTGGCGTTCCCTGGCAAAATTGTTGCCCCCCCCCCCGTGAGAAAATCTGGGCTTAAGATATGTACAAGTTTATAAGTTATTTATACATATCTAATATGCATGGTAGAAAAAATATTTTTGGATGGTTGAGTCTGTGTGCGTTTTTTGATAACATAGCTCCAAACTATTAAAGCTTCAAAGGCCCATCTACAGGATGCAAGTTGAACGTACTGTATATACGATGATTTTAATGTGAAAATGATCTAGATTTTAAAAAATTTCTGAAGAGGATGCAACCCGATCCCCAAGAAGCTATCTGTATGAACGATTGAAAAGCTACAGAGCTATATTTGGTGGAACATTGTTGTTTCGGAGGGCAGTTAAAATTGCATTATTGAAATCTTGTTTTATTACATATTAATCAAAGCTCATTTTGTGATTTTCCCTTGTTTAAAAATAAGGGACAGTAAGTGTTCCTTAGGCTTAGTGCAGCAAAGTTGTTGTGGACAAATCCATGGCTGAAAACGCAGGAAATAGCATTTCCGAGGTTCAAATTTTAAAATTTTCTCGGGGGAGCATGCCCCCGAACCCCCCAAGGTTACAGGTCATTCAAATACTGTACCCTCCCCCATTTTCGAGTACTCTACTCTATCCCTGCATGTTTTAGGTTTTGGTGCAGTTATACATTCTTTGTAAGTAAACTTGCACGCTTTAGTGTGGGGAACATTAAGACATAACCATATAAAATAACGCACAGTGAAAATTCCTTGGCCCCTGTTGGGATTCAGTTCTCGGCCTCCTCTGACTGAGAACCCCTGCTACGTCTGCGATGATAGCTATTTGAAAGTCTAAAGTCACTGTAAGCCGTTATTATGAGAGGCAAAAAAATATCCTGCCGCCAAATATATTGGGGAAAAAATTCTTGCACAGACGAATCTTCCACACCCCCCCCCCTTAAAAGTCAAATGGTCCACCCCTAAGTCCTCTAACGAATCTTGCAACCACCAGTGCTTCAGCAGAACCATCCGTATCTGCTGCTTCATCTGTTTTACCTGCCACCGTTGTTTCATACGACAATCTTTCAACTGCTGCACCCATTATTCCTTCCTCGTCTATTTTACATTCAACTGTTTCTTCATCGTTCACCGCTCTTCCATCATCGTACACAGCTCAAACATCCATCCTGTTGTATCTATTCCAAACCACAATCGTGAATCTATTTTGCCCACCATCACATCGCCTCTAGCATCTGTTCCACAAAGTTTAGCTGCCTCAAATAATATATTTTCTGTTCTTCCTTTGGTCTCATCATCTTTTAATTCCACTGTTCAATCATCTCTCCCAACTTTGAGTTCTAACTTACAACCCGTAACTCCCGTAACCCTCATTTTTATTTGTGTGCACTTCGAGCTCAAATCCTTTTGTGGGGTAAGATGTACCTTCAACATCTGTTCGAAACAAAGGCCGTTCCTAGGCATCTGAGAATTGACAGAGGAACTGAAACTGGTATGATGGCTACTATTCACACATGGAATTATGAATGACCCAACAGATTCTGTGATATATCAACAAGCAATAAGATAGCGGTGGTGGCGGGATTTACATGAAAGGTTAGAGAAGTTCCTTAAACAACAGTTAACATCCTACTACAAAGATGACAATAAAATCCATACTTTTCACATGATCGCCAATTGCTTGCCTATGTTTATGTGCCTATTGTTCAAAGGTAGGGATCGCAACCGGAAGTCGGTTACGCTTTGGAACAGCTTCAATTTCCGGTTAATATTTTCTCATATATGCTAGCTTCAGCGTGTTATTATGCAAAAGAAAGCAAACATATCGTTTTAAAATTAATCTTTAAAAACAAAGTGGATCTCAGTCTACAAAATGAGTGTATTTTCGAAGCCTGATGTGCTGTAGTTATTTTGTTACGAAGCATCAAAGTTCGGGCACATTTGCAATTTCGCCACCATTAAAATCACGCGGCATGCATTTACTCACCTACCCGTCCCTCTTCAAGCAATTTTCCACACATGAGCCCGACCTGAATGCAGGTTTGAAATAGTACTACCTTAAAGTTTAAAGCCTGAAGATTCTTCTGAACTATGTCGTTCTTCAACTTTTTGAGCAGAAGACTTGTATTTGAAAAGTCAATTTTGAAAAGCAAGATACGACTCAATTTAACGCAAAATGTCTACAACGACAGGTATGTACATAAACTATATGTTTTAAGGTTTCTTTTGATATATAATTTGTTTTGTTCAACGATCGAGCTCACATGTGGAAATTCATTTGAATTTAGGTAATTTTGCAAGTTTGCCAATGGCGTGCGTCACTGGATATGTGCTCGTGGAACTTGCAAAATTGGGATGAAAGAAAACTGATTGCCCTGCTTAAAAATGATGAAAAACTGAGTGGTGGAAAGGTAATCGTAAAGTATGTTATCGTTTATTTAATAAAATCATTGAAACAACCTGTAGTTTGGAGGACAACCAGGAGTAAAGGGTGAAAAGAAGCCTTCATGTGCTTGACCCTAATATAATCATCCCTGTGCATGCTTGCAAAACACCCAGAGGGTAGTTGTACAGTTATTTTACAGCTTTATAAAGAGCATCAGAGCAGACATCTGTTGGCGATGGTCATCTGAGACTTGGAATTACTGACCAGGTATTGCATGATATACCGAGTGTATTAAAAACAACAGCAGGTTGTTGGTAAGACCACAGTTGTATTTTTAACTAATAAGTTGGTAATCGAGTTAAGTGAAACAAGGGAGCGGATGGGAAAATCTTGGGTTGACATTGTAACTTGGCTATGTCTTCTACCAATTGATATGCTGAAAACCCAACAGTAAACTGAACTGTTCAGGATAAATGGGAAATTTTGATTAGTTCAACTGATGACTAATCTATTATTTTTCATTCCTATAGTGTGCATTATCGATTTAAAATACACCATGGATTAGAAGTGTCAATGCATTCAAACTGTATGCCTTTCTTAAATGAGACAGTATGTAGAAAATAGTGCATGAATGGACTCGCTCCACCATATCCATGTATGTGAGTTATTTAACAAACCGTGTGGAACCTGACTGGGGCACCAGAAACAGGGAATTACTGCATATTCCCTTATGCAAAACTTTATCGGGTCATAGGAGTTTTCGGTTTTGAGCTGTTAGACTGTGGAATAGCTTGGATAATGAACTGAAACAACTCCTGTTACCAATAATTTTGTTGTCGAAACTGTATCTTTGATTGATAAACTAGTGTTACAGTAAATAATATGATTCTTGAAAAATAATTGATTTCCTCCTCAACATGAGTAAGTTATCAATAGTAGTATGATGTCATCAGTGATGTAATTGGGACATCATCAGATTTGTAGTGTTGTCATGGAAACAGTCTATGTGACAACTGCCAAGTGTTTAGGATTGGTAGGGTGTACAATAATGAAACTATCAACATATTTCAATAAGTTAATTTTAAGTATAAAATTTTCAGCAAAGATATGCAGAATGTTGCAATTAAATGTATATAAAAATGACGTCATATGGTTACCATGGTAACTGAATGATGTTGCCCGTCGTGTTGTTGAGCATGTAATGCTATCCGACACACATTTAGTTTTTAAAAATTAATGTTTTCGTAATGAAAAATATGTATTTTAAGTGCATATTGTTTATAGCTATGACGTCTCATATTTCCATGGTAACGCAGTTTTGTAACATTTTATCAACTAGTATTACTTATTTGACATATAACATGTCATTCAACACTTTTGTAATGGTCTAATTTCAGTTTCCGTGTTTTTTTTTGTCATTTCATGACGTCATACGGTTTCCATGGTTTACACTATGTTGTTGCTTTGTATGTCGCCAATGTCCTCTGAAAATATTGTGGTGATTGATTGGATGAAATGTCTATAAGTTATGACCTTATATGTTCAAAAATCCACTTAAAACCAAGCATTTTGGTGCCACATTTCACACCCAGCTGTAATACATTTATACAGTGTCGCTCTTCCAATATTCAAATTGCCGTAACTTTTGATTGTCTTGACCGATTTTGATGAAACAAACACCATTATGTTTTAAATCGCGAGCTCTATCAAACTAGCCTACTTGCGGAGCCCCCCTGTAAATTTCAAATTTTGGCTGCTATCCCTATCAAAGGGAATGTTCTAATCTTGTTAATTATTGGAATTCACATAGAATACGTGCCCAAGATAAGTTGGAAAGTCCTGCTGGCATACCTAACCATATCTTTGCTTTCCCTGAGAATTATGCAGCCACTACTGAAAGCATTGATTTGTCAGATGACGACATTCAGGATGTTGCTGAAGTTTCTGGTGTGATGGATGAAGAACACATAGTTAATTTCATTGATCAAAATACAAAGCAACAATGTGTGGGACTGATCCCAAATCCTGAGAAAATTGAAGCTAATAATGCAATTGAAGCTTATTGATTTCCTAAGCAAAACCTTCTTGATCCTCAGGGAAGATGAAGTTATTATATTAAGACATTTTCAGGGGTTACATATACATGTAGTATAAACTGATACTTATATCTGGAGTTGATGTGCATAAAATGTACATAAGTTTTCAATTATATATTTAGAAATCAACAAAATTATAAAGAGTTTGTTGTTTATACAGTTGCAAATTATTTCAGAGGCTAGTGTCAGTCTTATTGAAATCAAACTAGGCATTGTTCTCATTTCACACTTTGTGCTATTGATACTGTGATACACAGTGCAGGAAAATTAGTTGCATGTTTTCAGTAAGTTGGTAATGCTACCATAAATTCAGCAACTGTTCTTGCAATGCCAAATTAATTATGCATTATGAAACCTCCCTTACGAAAATTTCCTATAGGAATTCCTATAGGAAATCAAAATTCCTATAGGAATTCCTATAGGAATTGAAAATTCCTATAGGAATTCCTATATGAATTGAAAATTCCTATAGGAATTCCTATAGGAATTGAAAATGGTCAAAAAAATTCCTATAGGAATTCCTATAGGAATTGAAATTTCCTATAGGAATTCCTATAGGCATTGAAAATTCCTATAGGAATTCCTATAGGAATTAAAATTTCCTATAGGAATTCCTATAGGCATTGAAAATTCCTATAGGAATTCCTATAGGAATTGAAATTTCCTATAGGAATTCCTATTGGCATTGAAAATTCCTATAGGAATTCCTCAGAGGGAATTCCTATAGGAATTGAAAATGGTGGAAAAAATCCCTATAGGAAAAAATATTCCTATAGGAATTCCTATAGGAAATGAAAATTCCTATAGGATTTGAAATTTAGGAATTCTTATAGGATTGGAAAATGGTGGTGAAAATTCATAGCCTTAGACCCTATACCACTATGGCCTGATACATGCATGGGTATAAGAACTTTACTTATATAAAAAATTATACAGATAAATATAATTTACGAAATAACTCCTTCCTACAGGAATTTCTATTTCTTATAGGAATTTTTTCACCATTATCATATCCTATAAGAATTCTTATAGGAATTTTAATTTCTTATACAACTACACTATTCCTATATCGTATTTTACTCATAGACATTTATTAATAGAGAATTTAATACTGGGACTATTTATTCCCTAAGATTAAATGAATAATTACCGCAATGTGCGCGACTGACAGACTGGTGTCTAGTTTTCTTGCCACACGCGCCAAGCATCAAAGGATAGATCATCACACCTCCGATATTTTTTGAAGTCAGTGTTTGTCAATGGTTTATGTGTAAAATAGAACTATTTTTTATAGGATTCAACCGGATTTTCACTAGTAATACATCAGGGATGTTTGCATAATGTTCAGGTAAGAATAAGTTTATATTTTATTTATAATAAAGCAAATTATAAAGGAAATACCTCCAATCTTCATTTGTGAAATTCGAGCATGTGGTTCGATAAAATTTGAATTTGCCGCGACAATATAAACGGAATTAGAATGCTGATATAAATATATTTATAGCGTTTATACTTCAACAAATGCTACTATAAAAGTTTTATATTTGAATCAGACTTATCCATGTTTATTAATATATTTGTATATCCCAAGTGCCAACTTTATATGCCAGATTAATTGTAAATTGTCAGCCATATTTAATGCATGCCTATAGAAAATTTAACTACTTGCTCAAATCAGCAGCAGTATTTATTCATATGTTTTGTTTAAATTAAACAATTTTCATTTTGAGAGGTCTTGCACCAGTCAATGTATTAAAATCTGTTAGCCTTTATAGACATGCTTTAGTGTAATGCCCTATTAATTAAACATAACTATGTGATGGTATTCATATTAACCAGGCTCTCTGCTAGCTTACATTTCATGCTAACTTGTTAAGATGAATGTGCTCAACTTTCAGCACTTTTTTATTTTACCTTGTCTAACACCAGATCATTTTACTTGAAAGAGAGTGGACAACTTTGATAGGTTACCTTGCTGTCTCCCTGTGTTTTGTGTAAACTCATTAAGACCCAATTCACAAATTCACACTAATGTGCTCTATTTCAAAGCTCAATATTTTGCCCTGTTAATACCAGACTATTTTGCATTATTTGGCGTTAGCACATTTAGATGTAATTCACCCTAAAGCCTAGTTTCCATTTGGTCGTTAGTTGTCGCTGGCACGACAAGCGGTAGATGTGAAATAGTCTAATATAATAATAGTCTGTTTGTGTGATATGCAAATCAGTCTTAATGATTGCAGAGTTTTTTGTTGACACTCTATTACATCAGCCACTTGTCGTGCCAGCGACAACTAACGACCAAATGGAAACTAGGCTTAACACTCCATCCCCACTTTCAGTACTTTGATATTTATCAGATGATTTTACTAATCAAAATGAATGTTGGTCATTGAAAGGTTAATAATTAACTGCAAAAGCTGCTGTGTGGCATATTTAGAAGCAATGTGCCCTACTTTTAGTACTTTGTTATTTTACTGTGTTTATTCTATTAAAGTGCTAGACTCTCCACTTAGAGTAAAATAATAAATTGGGTGCATTTGGGCATATTTAATGGGTTAACAAAACACATTGGAATGGTATACATAAAATAAATGTATTTGTCTTTTTACAGCTATCAACAAAGTATGGATGTAAGGCCTCAGAGGTTCGTCAACATATGAGGACAAATATAAACAACATGGGAAAGTGTTGCAAAGTAAAGAAAAGCAAACAAGAACAAGAACTTATTTTAGGACTATGTTTTGAGGCCAGTTTTAAACTGAACTTTAAATATCAATTATGGTTATTACCTATGGTTTAGCCCATTAAGTGCCAGCGCTCTGACGAGTAAAATCATCTGGCGTTAGACAGAGTAAACTATAGTAAAATAATAAAGTAAGGCGCATCAGGGCACAATGTGATTCAATTGGTAACTGAGACACATATATAGGAATATAGGCTAGTTAATCCATTTCGGAGCCAGCATTTCCCCTTGACATTCAAGTACAATTGTCTGGAGTTAGACAGAGTAAAATAGTCTGGCATTAGACAAAGTAAAATAGTTAGACAGAGTAAAATAATAACGTAGCACGCATCATATGGCATTGCATCGAGGTAGAATGATTAATTTGGCACAATAGGTGAAAACTATAATTGATTTGTAATGTTTAGTATAACCAATTTCTCATATTAATTTTTATATTTGCAATATTATTAATTAGTATTTATTAATATTTATATCTATTTTTTGCATTAAAAAATTAAGAGTGATGAACAACATTGTCTGTCATTTACTATTATTTCATCTAGATTCTAGAATTTCTGCAGGAATACCAAAAATCTTATAGGAAATTAGAATTATAAATTATTTTCTTATAGGAAATTCCTATAATAATTTGGGACTAGACTTGAGAATTCTTATAGGAATTCTTCCTATTAAATTCTTATAGGAATTCCTGTAGAAAAAATTCCTATAGGAATTTTTCCTATAGGAATTCCTATAGGAAAAATTCCTATAAGAATTTGGGACAAAATTCCTATAAGAATTTGGGACAAAATTCCTATAGGAATTTTTCCTATAGGAATTTTTCCTATAGGAATTTTTCCTATAGGAATTTTTCCTATAGGAATTCCTATAGGAAAAATTCCTATAGGAATTTTGTCCCAAATTCTTATAGGAATTTTTCCTATAGGAATTCCTATAGGAAATTTTCGTAAGGGATTATACTATGTTTGGACTGTGGGTACTGGCTGTAGCATTGGTATTTTTCCAAGGTAAGTTTTTATATATTCGTTCAGTTTTGTGTAGTTAAGTGTTTAAGGATTCTCTTTACATTTGCACTAACATGGCTAATATAGTTTGCACATAAAATAGCTTTAACTCTTCCTTCTTCCGCTTCTTCTTAAAATCAAGGTCACATAAAATATTAAAATAATGTTCACTTGGCTAATATAGTATAATCAATTCCAACGTTGATGTAAATCCTTATTCGACGCACATATAGTGCTGTATTGTGTGAAAATATATTGTATATCAATAAAAGGCAAAATCATATTGACGGGACTCAGACTTTTGACCCCCACTGTATAAGTTATGAAATCTGAGACGTGTATTTCACTGTCTAATGCTTGATATGTTTCGTTAAAATGATTAACAATATTTAAAAAAGGCATTAATAATTCACGAGGAAAATACAAAAGAAATGAATGTTTAATCAATGTTTGTAAATCGGATAAAGATTTGTCCTGATTTACATTCAGCTTTGATTTTCTCGGCTTAGACAATGTTTATTTTTAAAATTACTTCGCCAATGAACTCATTCGCATCCGATCTAGTTATCTGATATACAAACTCTCGCCTTCGGCTTGTAGGCCTATATCAGATACAGATCGGCTGCTCATGTTTTATCTAGTACGTAGACATTCCATCGTAGAGCGGCATGGTTGTAACATTTTCAATTTATGTCTCAAAAGTTTTTAAACCAATTAATTCATCTTTGTAAGCACTGGTTTAGTGTTTCTGCTTTATTTAAATTGCACTGGAATGTATATCTCTTGAATGTCAAACAAGTTTCGACAGGGCACGACTTGAAGCCTTTATGTCAAGTTCAACAAGTTGATAAAGCGGTGTTGGACTGGTTAGACCATAAAATATATTGGCCTAGTCCCTGGCCTTCCAAGCGCGGGCGAGTTACAGGCTGTCGTGAACTTGCGGGCTGTCAGTTTCGGAAAATATCCGAACTGGGTCCCAGTCTCCAAATAATACAGTTTCATCCCGGTCAACCTGCAAACCTTATCGATTTCCCCCTAAAATAATGAGGCGGAAGCGAGAAGGCCAGGAACTAGGCTGAAAATATATAAGGTGTTTCACTCGTAGGCTTCACGCGGAACTTCCGGTTACTTAAATTACACTAAAAAACTATTCTTTTTAAAGGTATTCATTAAAGAATATATTTCAAGGCATCATTAAAGAATATATTTGTCAGTCACCGTGGACAAGATGAAGATAATTGTGGCAACTGGACATTACCATGTCGTAGTGTGCGACACGCTGTCAATATTTCCAATGCTAATGACGTCATACATATTGATTACGCTGAGGGGAGACCTTATAAAGAATGTGAACATCTAATTGGAGGAAACCACGCGATTATACTGGATAAATCACTATCGTTTTACGGCTTTAATGGAAGTGCGAAATTACATTGTGAACAACTATACTCATTTTTTTGGATAAATAGTTCTGAACATACAACCCCCAAAATTGTATTTTCGAACCTTTCCCTGGCTAGCCATGGGCCGTTGTTCTCCGCTACCTCTGCCATTTCTAATAGGTTTGAATTCGAATTTAATTTCTGCGACGTAGAGAGGTCTTACTATTTTGTCCTGGCTGTATCCTTATCTTGCTCGATTCAAGTCATATTTCTCTTTCTTAATCATAATGAAAAATAGGTACAATTTTTTATTACTCAAATAAAATTATCGATTGCTAATCTAGCTTACTAGTTTGACATTTCATTTCATTTTACAATGAAGTTTAGACTAAGTTCCCTTGAAAACCTATAACAGGCAACATTGTCCTATTTAACATGCATTTTAACACCAAAACAGTCTACAATTGTCCTTTTTATGTTGTCTACTACTCTAATCTAATATGCAAACTACAATTTACGATTTCATACTAATGTTAACTCATCCAATCATGACTTATGTTATGTCATTGCTGTGAAAATGAGCTCGGTAGCATCACATCACTGAGCTCTATATTCATATCTGGAGCGAGAACTCGGTTGAAAAAGGTGATGCCGAGATGGCGCAAATTGACGCTAAGTTCCAGTCCCTTTCTTTTATTTTATCACAGCGGTCAACACGAATGTGCAATGATGTGCCGAGATATCGTGCTTTTACTACGAATGGAAGAATATTATGGTTCTGAATAACTTGATCAGCGATACGATCTGTTAGAAAAAAACTAGATGTGGTTGGAGAAAATGGTGTGGAAATAGTTTACGACGTTCATAGATTTGGACGTCAGTTTCCGCCATATTAATTGGCTTCACTTCTCTCATTGGCTGAATGACTGAAGCACTCCAGATATATACAGAGCTCATTGCTTGTCCAATAGAAATCCACTGTCAGATTTTAAAATGACTTAAATCCCTTCAAATGTATTGTTATTTTTCTAGATTGGACTTGTGATTTCCATCATTAAAAATATTCCTAAAGTTTCCAGAAGAACAAAATGGGAAACAGGAAACAGAAGAACAAAATGGATTAAATCCATCAAAATCGATTTCTGTTCCATTGCTAGTTCCAGATTCTTTGCGCCCCGTCACATCGTCTGGAAACATGGAAAAATTATGCACTCAAAAAGCATGTTGACTCAAGTTTTTTACTCTCACGATGAGAGCAAAGACTGTTGCTCTTCAGGAGTACAGTTCTCAGAGGGTCTTTGATGAGTTTGTTTAAAGAGTTTCAATCGCCTGAATGTAGCTTGAAAGCAAAGCCGAAACACCATTACCAGTTTCAAAAGAATGGAAAGCATTACCAAAGAAAGTATGAGAGCAACGGGAAAAATTATAAGAGCATTTTCAATCACGTTGATCATATTTAACAAAGCCTTGCTACCGGAGTCCAAATCTTCACCATAATAAATACTTTTAATCAAATTAAAACCAGAGATGATTATCAGCATTACAAGGGATAATGTTTCAAGTACGTTATCGCTGGCGCTCTTGAAAGGCTTAACGAGTACATGAGGCAGTAAAATAACTGCACAAAGTATCATGGATAGAGTTGCCTTCACACGAGTGTCGTACACAAACGTGAGGACCAAAATCAATACCAGTCTACGAAGAATAAGAAAACCTTCCCATGGAAGATGCGAGGCAGGGAAAATAAAAATTGCCTTGTGTGGCCTGAATGGACCAAGAAGAACTCGAAGAACGGCCGCCTTACTGCCCCTCAACGCGGTTTCTGTGCTCAAATTTTCGGTTTCTGGGTTTGAATTTCCACTCACAGTTCCCCTGCCATCAATTGTAGTTGAATCAGTAGAGTTTTCATCAATTGCATCATCTTGTATTTGGTCATTTGTTTCTACACGACGAGAAGGTCTCATCCACCACGAAGAATTCCGTACCAACAAATAAGACCAATAACAACAGAATGGCAGTGGAAAGATACAAGCAAGACAAAACTGCGCTACAGAAATACGATTTAATTTCAAAAGATACGAACCGAGAACAGGAACAAGACAAAATGGAAGTATGGAAGAAATCATGTAAACAAAAAGAAAATATTGAAATGTTTTGTAACATTTCACATGACCATCAAGAAATAAAACTTGGTTGTCACCAACTGGTACACAGTGAAGAAGGGAAAGACAGAGTTGAGTGGACAAGGCGTACGTCAAAAGTGAAATGTTAGCAAAGGCCCCTGCAATACGTCCCAGAAAAGGATTCTCTTCTAAATTAGGACTATGATCCATTGTTTCGGTACCAGCAACCGCCTGCTGAGTAGATCTAGTCCTCAGTTTCTTAACTACCTTGAATACAAATTTAGAAAGATACAATAGACAAAGAAGTGTTAACAAACTATACCCTACAGAATGAACGATGACCGCCTTTTGAACAGGACGAAGATCTTGAAATGGACAATCAATGGAAGGAATACCAATGATAAGAAAATTGAATGCCCTGGATAAAAGGTTTTCTGCGTCATCAAAGAATTTAACTTTTACATCTGAGCCAACAGAGTTGCGTAACAAATGAACAATCTGATAATAATAAAATATTATTTTTAGGAAGCCGCCGGGTTTGGAGTTTCGACCATTTTTGGAAGACAAAAAATATCTTGGTGTAATACGCCCCAAGACAAAATTGATGATATCTTTTTGGTACAAGAAAAATAAGAGATAAAGAGTTAAGTAAGCTGAGATCGCTGGCCAAAACGTAACACTTGTGCAATCTTTGTTTGCTTTACATTTTGTGTCAAATAGAGATTCCGACATTCCACTGGGGCATTCACCACACAGGGTACCCATTCTGTTACCATGGCAACTGTTGTAATGCTCGCATTGGTTAGTATCGCAGCAGTATTTGGCAGGACACTGATGAAACGTGACCGTTTGGTTTGACTTGTATCCCCAGAAATTAGGTTTAGATGTCACTTGGCCTTCGACGCAGTTCCCACCCACAGGGCATTCATGGCAGGTGATGTGGTTGGACCGGGTATTATGAGCTTTTCCTCTGTCGAAGGAGTATGTTTTTCTCGGACATTGCTCACATAACGCAGTAAATAAAGAACAAGATTCCAGGAAACAGTTTGTGTTTAAATTCACCTTATAACCTTGGGGACAAAGGATTGTAAGATATCCCTCTATAGTAACACGTGAGATACTTGTTTCGTATAATATAACGTAGAACATGTTGCTGTTCGACAAATTTCCATTAGTTTCTGTGATTGGATAACTTTCGTACGAACAGTTTTCAAACGTTACCTGGGTACCACATTCAAAATGAAAAAGTGGAAAGATAGGATTGTACACAGGAGCATTTTGAAAAAAATGACATGATAAGAAGTGGTATGAACCACCAAGAAGATATACCGGCCCTTCGTTTCCAAATTTACCGCCATGAGTAATGTTAAACGTATTATTGTAAAACTTTACCATGAAGTAAGAGAAAAATGTAACAGATGGCCATTCGGCAACGCACATGACTGCTCTGGAAGTGTTTACAAATACAGTGTTCAATATGCCAGCAATAGGTATTTCACGTTCTTTTTCATACAATAAATGCATGTAAATCACCGCGTAATAACAGGTAATGTTTTCAAAACGTAGTGAATCCAAAACTATGGTAATTTGTCGAGAATTAGAGAATATGCTGAGTGCACTTGATCTTGATATATCTGCAAGATTATAAAAGTTCATAAATGTGGAAGATTTAATTGTGATGTTAGATAGTTGAGCAGATTCGGGGTTAATTCCAACAAGATAATCGCAAGATAGTTGTCTATTCATCGGTATAAAAGTGCAGTTGTAGATATAAACGTTCAACACTGGCTTTCTGTCTTGATAATTTAAGCCAAACGTCTGGTTAGGAGAATACAGTGTAACCATGCATGAAAATGTCGATTCAATCAGGCGAGCCGTAAGATTAATGCAATTCGCAAATATCGGTTCGTATGAGCTTCGAATACTGGAACCAAGCACATGAAGTGAGCAAGATAAGAGATTATCAGCCGAGACAAAACGCGAAGATCTCTCTACGTTGCAGAAATTAAATTCCAGTTCAAACCTAGTTCTATCATAAAAGTGAAGTAAAATTCCACGGCTAGCTAATGAAAGGTTTGAGAATACAATTTTTGACGTTATATGTTCAGAACTATTTATTCCAAAAAATGAGTAGGTTTGTTCACAATGTAATATCGCTGTTCCATTAAAGCCGTAAAACGATAGCGATTTATTCAGCATAATCGCGTGGTTTTCGTTTGAAATAAGGTGTTCACATTCTTTATAAGGTCTCCCCTCAGCGTAATCAATATGTATGACGTCATTAGCACTGGAAATGTTGACAGCGTGTCTTACACTACGACATGGTAATGTCCAGTTGCCACAATTATCTTCATCTTGTCCACGGTGACTGACAAAGATATTCTTTAATGATACGTGTTGGATACCTTTAAAAAAATATTTATTTCATTCAGCTTGCTTTGTTTTGGTCTTTCTAGGTAAAAGTAGATCTTTATAAATAGGGTCTACACCCAGTGACTTAGTCAAGGGGATGGCCAGTGGCCGCCAACGATCTCCAGAACTGTTCTCATGTTTTTTCTTCAGAACTTGTAGATGCATCCTTATACACGCTTAGTGCTTAAGTCTACATACCTGAATAGCCCTAAACACTAAAGTCAGCGTGATTTGAAATTCGAGAGGTCTCATTCAATATACAAGGCCTACTTTGGGGGCCAAGGTCGCCTAATGTCGCCTAATTTCGCCTAATGTCGCCTAATTTCGCCTAATGTCACCTAATGTCGCCTAATTTCGCCCATGTGCACCCGATTTTTGAACTTTGCCTAACAGTCTATTCGCTTAATGTCGCCTAATTTCGTCTAATGTCGCATAATCTCGCACAAGCATGCCCAATTTTGCACTTTGAGTTTGTCGTCCATTCTAGTCTATTCCTTATTTTTTTGTTAGTTTCCTGCATGTTTTTTTTTTATAAATACATGTAGTCTAGGACCTGTATATGAGTTTGTATGCATTTCATTTAGGACAGATAATCTCAACTGTTTTAGGGTAAGTTGACCATGACGGTCAACATGGTAACGCTGCCCGAACCCCAATCCGGGGCGAAACGTCCGAAACTGACCACACCCAAAAACGACGCTTTCGCCATACTGCTATCTACCAAACCATAAAAGCTTTGGCTATTCTGAGGTGCTTATATGGTTCAGAGATGGTACTTTTGGGGGTGGTCATTGGTAAGTGTGAAATGCCTAGCACTAATATTTCACAAGAAAATGGCCATGCAATAATCATAGTTAAACGTCAATTTGTGGCTTGCAAGTTCAGATAAACAGCAGTGGACTTACATTACCTTTTTCCCTAAATCTTTTTGATAGAAACATAAATGGTACTTATTTAAATATATTATCACTGGTTTGGTGTAAAATAGTTAATATTTTCTGACCGAAATAATAATTTGAAATGTGCCTACCTCCTGCAAATGGACGTATTTGGCCAAGTTCTCCACTTTACTCCGCTGTTTATCGGCGATCTCGTCGACATCCTACAAAAAATGTAAATCATCTCAGACATAATGGTATCAAGAACATTTTAAACAAGTTTCAACTTGGTTTCAAGTAGATCATACCTGTTTAACCATCGACAAGGTAAATCCACAACTTTGTCCAAATTCGGCGCCATTTTGTCATCCCATGTCGCTTGTTAACAATTCAGCCTTGTTACTCTTCCATCCAAGCCATTTCCATTCCACTAATAATAAATTTAACCCTTTATAACGGTAGGAAACTAAAAAATCTAAACAAAATATAAGAAATACGCCATTTTATCACCATGTAAAATTTTGCTCACGAGTCTTTCAAAACATTCCGTACAAATCTCGCGTGGTTTAGCAACAGGGACGTGACAGGGGGGGTAGAGACTTGAAAAATGAAAGGAAAGCCCACACAGTATGGTAAAACCAACAATCAACATTTAATTTGTATGACTTTTTCATATTAATAAATAATAATATGTATATATTTGTCGCTACAAGAAATAAAACAAACATTTGTATGATTGTATTTAGCTTTTAGTCTATTTCACGCAGCCTTCTTCTATCTTCGTGAAATAATTCACCCCCTCCTGTCACGTCCCTGTTACTTTGTCACGCGATATTTGTACGGAATGTTTTGAAAGACTCGTGAGAAAATTTTACATGGTGATAAAATGGCGTATTTCTTATATTTTGTTTAGATTTTTTAGTTTCCTCCTGTTATAAAGGGTTAAATTTATTATTAGTGGAATGGAAATGGCTTGGATGGAAGAGTAACAAGGCTGAATTGCTAACAAGCGACATGGGATGACAAAATGGCGCCGAATTTGGACAAAGTTGTGGACTCACCTTGTCGATGGTTAAACAGGTATGATCTACTTGAAACCAAGTTGAAACTTGTTTAAAATGTTCTTGATACCATTATGTCTGAGATGATTTACATTTTTTGTAGGATGTCGACGAGATCGCCGATAAACAGCGGAGTAAAGTGGAGAACTTGGCCAAATACGTCCATTTGCAGGAGGTAGGCACATTTCAAATTATTATTTCGGTCAGAAAATATTAACTATTTTACACCAAACCAGTGATAATATATTTAAATAAGTACCATTTATGTTTCTATCAAAACGATTTAGGGAAAAAGGTAATGTAAGTCCACTGCTGTTTATCTGAATTTGCAAGCCACAAATTGACGTTTAACTATGATTATTATACATTGTAGTTGGTAAAAGCAATTTGATTGGCTAAGAGCTAACAGTTAAATCGCGCAATCACGCAACCTACACAAAATTCAGTTATCTGCTAGCAGATAACTCAGTTATCTGCTAGCAGATAACTGAATTTTGTGTTAGGTTGCGTGAAATTGAATGAGTGTACATTTCAAATGAGTGTACATTTCAAATGAGTGTACATTTCAATTTTCAAATGAATGTACATTTCATAATTGTAATGTTTACTTTAACAAGTAAATATTTTAATACGTTAACATCTTAACGATAATATGTTTCTTTTATATTTGTAATTAATTTAACTGTTGGACTTCCGGAGACTTGTTTATAGAAACGTTTTAATTGAACAGCTTTGCCAGAAATCATATTGAATATAACGCTTACCGAGACCTTGATAATTTTGCATATCGCAAAAACCGAATTCAATAATTGTTTTATTATTTAAAATACTATGTTTATTATTCTTCAAATGTATAATAAAACAATTATTGAATTCGGTTTTTGCGATATGCAAAATTATCAAGGTCTCGGTAATCGTTATCAGCCTCGCCTTCGGCTCGGCTGATAACGCTTACCTCGACCTTGATAATTCCGCATATCACAAAAACCTCATCCAATAATTGTTAATTATTGCATGGCCATTTTCTTGTGAAATATTAGTGCTTGGCATTTCACACTTACCAATGACCACCCCCAAAAGTACCATCTCTGAACCATATAAGCACCTCAGAATAGCCAAAGCTTTTATGGTTTGGTAGATAGCAGTATGGCGAAAGCGTCGTTTTTGGGTGTGGTCAGTTTCGGACGTTTCGCCCCGGATTGGGGTTCGGGCAGCGTTACCATGTTGACCGTCATGGTCAACTTACCCTAAAACAGTTGAGATTATCTGTCCTAAATGAAATGCATACAAACTCATACACAGGTCCTAGACTATAACAGGTATTTAAATGAATATACTATTATTATACAGGGAACTTAATCTTTGAATTGCGGACGTGTGTTTTTGCGTGCGTACGCAAAGATTTATTTTATGTAGCTTTTGGATTATTGTTTTTATTCTTGGGATGGAAAGTACTGTTGAAATGAGCAGCGAAGAGTACGAAGCAGCTAAAATTTTACTAAGTTTGAAGTATTCGGGGAATAGCGATACTGGTCCGCAATTTCCTTCAGGGTCCTGTGTTCCTGTACAGACACCCATGATTATGTTATCGCCGTGGGCGACAACTTCTGCACTGCTGATAGCTACACCATATGTTTTGTGGCATGGTAAGCGGGGAATGTTTGTATATAGTTGAAGTGGGGGTATTGTTTTTAATGACTTTTTCCTTTTAGATTTATTTAGTGAGGACCGCGAAAGGCATGGTTTTACGATGGAGGAACTGGTGGCTTTGAAGGAAATGTATGCAAGTAGTGGGGGGCATCCAACAGTACTGGAAAGGAAAAGTTTAATGGCATGATTTGGTTTGTCGAAGGAGAAGGTATGTGGATGGTTCCAGAACAGAAGGTCTTGGGAGAAAAGGCCAATTGAAGTAAAAAAAAAACCATTAAATAATAATTGACATTGTTGGAATTTTGAAGAAATGTATATTTGTAATGTTTGAATAATATACTGAATTGTACATTGAATTGTTTGCATAAAAAAATTTTTTAAAAGATTAATTTATATTTTTTTTACATTTTTGAATAGTATTGAACTGTACATTAAATTGTTTGGATATAAAGAGATTAATTTATATTTGTAACATATTAAATTGTTTGTTATTGATCGTTAAAAATGTTTAATTGTTCTGGCATAATATCATCGCTCAGAATTGTGTTCATAAAAGTATCGCTCAGGAGGCCATTGAGATTACCCAAGGTCCAGTTGGTCCAGTGTTTGGGGATTGTCGACACTCACGTTCATGCCTTGAATCGTTTCGGTGGGTGGCATTGGGTGAATGTAGGGTGGTATTGTCGCGGTGGGCAGGGGTTCCTTGTCCATCTCCCCATTTGTTTCGGCATATTCGCCCTGTATCTTTTCCAGAGGAATTTGTTCTGGGCCTTTAGTTTCTTGTTTTCTTCTTTAGCCCTTTGCCCGTTTCGTTTAGCTCTTTCATTTTCCTGTTGCGTATATGTTAGCTTTTTTTTCCCATTATTGGCATGAATTTTTAAGTGATAGACTTGCCCGGAGGCAAAAGTTGTCTTTTTTGTTGACGTTTCCATAGCA
>CACRXK020009709.1:0-18714 GCA_902702795.2 Paramuricea clavata
ACTAACCGACCTGCCTTTCTAACCATAACTCTCAAACAATTGGTATGCTTGTAAAATTTCCACATTCAGACAATCTTGGACATAACTGGTTGAGACTATTTTCCCCCTATAGAAAATTCGCGTATTTTTATGATAAACTCCATGTTGAATCATGTTGCCATTCTTAAACCCCCGCTCCCCCAACTCAATGTTGAACTTGTATCATGGTATATTACCAAAAGTTGTTTCGGCGTTGTTCACAACATTGTACTGGGGGGGAGGGGGAGACCAAGTTTGTTTTGTCAATGTTCAATAACTTTGTAATATTAGCTGGAGTGCTCTCAAGGGTTTTGTCCAAGATTGTCTGAAACAGACTGAATTTAATTTTGCGTGATAACTCAATTTTTTTAAAATTTACTTGCACGCTGGTAGTCTAAAAGATAGATATACACATTAATACTTGTTTTTCGAGGAATATATATGTTTGTTTGCAAGAAAAGCAAGCATTACAATGCCTATTTCAACTTGTCACATCCTAAAAATATACGCATGAAACGCATGAATTTACTTGTTGTTACATCTAAAATATATAATTTTCTTTTGCCAGAAGCGGACAATATCATGTTACTTGGGCATAAAGGTCCAGACACATGCTTCGGGATTAAATTCAATTATGTAAATATCACGTTCAAGTGTTGCTGTATATAGGTATTTTGAATAGATGACGTCATTTGCTCTATAGTTTCTGAGCCTCAAACTTGCTTTTAAAATTCATAATTTACCTCGAATTTTTTTATATGACGGTTAACCAAGTACAATCTTTATCGTGGTTTAATAAAAGAACGGTAAACCGGCCATTAGAACGGTAAACGGCGACTCCAATTTAAAACAATGACTAGACCTATCATTTACTATAAAATCTTGCTGCTATCCCCGTTTACCGTTGTAATGGCCTGTTTACCGTTCTTTTATCAAACCACGATAAAGATTATACTTGGTTAACCGTCATATAAAAAAATTCGGGTTAAATTGTAAGTTTTAAAAGCAAGTTTCAGGCTCATAAATTATAGAACAAATGACGTCATCTTATAGAAAATACCTATATACAGCAACACTTGAACGTGATATTTACATAACTGAATTAAATCCCAATGCATGTGTCTCGATCTCTATGCCCTAGTAACATGACATTACTCGCTTCTGGCAGTAGAAAACTATATATTTTAGATGAAACAACAAGAAAAATTCATGCGTTTCATGCGTATATTTTAGGATGTGACAAGTTCAAATAGGCATTACATTGACTAGGCGACACATTGTTCCTCGTGGGGCCAGCAGTACAGCCAAACAATCATGGTGTATTCATGGCATCGGGAGACAGTTTTCTCATCCTCTTGTAGGAATGGAGAAAGCACATTTCTGACTAGACAGTTTACTAAATGACCTCGCATTAGCGATTCTTTTATATTTACTTTGCATGGATCCTTTCCATAGAGCAGGTTAGTTGCACATGATATGGCAAAAACACCACAGTCAACTCCATTACTTTGCTGTTGTGATGCCTTGATGTGTATCTTTATGTGATCTAACTCTTCATGAAGCAGGCTTGCAATCTGCTTTTGCACATGGGGGTTAATCTTTTCAATGGTACAGGCTGTCATAATAATTTATCTCGCCCTTTTTGCATCCGATATTGGAAACACATACCCAGTGGATACAACCATCATGAAGAATCTGCACAAATTCTTGCTTTTGAGCAGTAAAAAGAAGTTTTAAACCAATTGTAGTTTCGTCTAGACCTGCTATGGATGGAACTGTTTCATGAAGGATGTTCTGTGCACAATTGATTGACATATCTGTCAGCATTTTATAATTGGAAATAACTGATAACTCTTCTTGATCAATTATTCTCTTTAATCTTTTGGTTATTTGACCCGTGCTAGTTGTCACAGATGTTATTATAACTTCGTCATCCAAAGTTGCCTTTGACACAACTTCCCCTTCATGTGATAAGTTCTCATCAAAAGCCTTTCTGTTCGTATCTGGAGACGAAATATCACTTTGATTTAATTTGGGTATGTCGTCACCTGGCAAGCTTGATATCACAAACTCTGCATTGTCTGATGGCGTGGGGGATTTGAATGATGTCTTACCCCTGAGACTACATGCAGTAGTTTTGACCAATTTCCTTTTTTTTGAACTAGTATCTTTCCGTTTGTGTTCTTGCATCTTCTTCCTCTTTTTACAAACATCCGACTTAGGTTTCTTTGTTTTTCCACTGCTGTTTTCATTCTCAGCATGGAGGGGAACATCCACTCAATAGTGTTTTTGCATCATAGATGCAAATTGGCCAACTCTGCTGGAGTATGTCTTCTTCTTTGGCTTTAATGGTAAGGGCAGGTATGTCGTCGTCTTGCTTTGAGCATTTAATTTGGTGTCTACTGGAGGTTTGACCTGAACATTGTCACACAGGTTGTTTTCCTTCTCATCATCAAAGGTTTGGTGTTTTGACAAGTTATCTAGCAACAGTTTCAAAGTATTTCTTGTCTCAGATAAGGCAGTTGCATTCTCTATGTTATACGTCGTGTCAGTTAGTCATTTCAAAATTTCCCTGCACGTTTTTGCTTCCTTTTGAGTATCCTTCTGTCTTGGAACAAAATATTTTGGCGCTTTTGCCCTTTTTCCAAAATATCATGCTCTAAGTTCGTTTCCACGTTAGAAATGTCATTTAAGACGTTTCTGTTAATTGTGTGGGTTGAGATTGAATTTCCGTCAAGAGAGATGTTGGGATGTTCTGTATATTGACCTGGTAATGAAGTCCATTGCATTTGGGTAGTAATTGAAAACTGCAAAAAAGTGCCGACATGGTAAACCATTGCGACTAAAATCTGGACGGGAGCATCTTGGCATGTTTTTTTCATCACCAAAGCTTAGGTTGTACAAAAGGTTACTTTCGGATTATGATTTGCATTTAAAATTACCAGAACCCTCCGCGACCGTCTCAATGCAGGGAAATCAGCAGCCGATGATATGCGAGCCATACAATAGTTAATGAACGGTCTTGGTTTGTTATGCAAATATTGCGGCATAAATGTGAAGGATTGACTCTCGTGGGCGTGACACTCGGTCACGGTGTTTTCACATTTTGACATCATAAAGTAACTGACCTGAAGTTTTAACGAAACAAATTAATTGTTAAATTTCTACGACTCCTCACTCCTGTTTATTAATCCTGTCATGCGCAATAATGCAATGGCAGAATATGGCGTGTCTCGTGGAAACGTCTTTTAAGCTTAGTTTTCCTACTTGGTTGTGCTGTCGATTAATGAACTAATTACAGTAAAGAATAAATAATATGTGAACTAACATGCACTGTCAAACAGCAACAAGGCATCTTACCTTTCGTATTTGTCAGGTAAGAATTCTTCAACGACAACACCTATCATACCACTAAGGCTGTACTTATTTCGAGCCATCAAGTACTGGTATTTGAAAGATTCGTTCATTCTCTCGACACCATTATTCGTATTAATGCTGACCAAAAATCCATATTAATCCTGTCGGTATGCCCAAACCCATCTCTGAAAAATAACATTTTTGCAATGAAAGACTTTTGTCCTGTCACTAGACGAAATTACGGCAATACTGTAGATAGGGGAGGAAACAATATTTCCCTCGGACGCTGTACTGTGTAACACTAAGAAGTTGTCAAACTTAATGTCACACTACATTTAAGGTATGTAACATAAAACTAATTTAGATAACATACATCAGAGGACTGATCCTAAGATAAATTTACAGATGCCAAAAAAATGGTACTACTAGGTGGATCTGGGGGCATGGTGTGCTACTAGGTGGATCCAGGAGCATAGTGCCCAGAAAATTTTGAAAATCGGTTGTCTCAGATTGGCTAAAAATGTATTTGCCATACCACATTTGTTACATCACTCTATCGTCAAATTAATTTATTCACTATTGCACTATTAAGATGGATGTGCTTTTAATTGCACTTTTGAGGTTATACATGCAGTACAGGTAACATTCTTTCTATTGGGTAGAATTTTAACTCCGAATTTCTCCCTTTGTCTAAATTTCTACAATTATCTAATTTATTTTCGTTATGGTCCGATAATTTTTCCACCCCAGGCAATAGAGACAGTCTTACAAGGTAAACATATATACTGCAGCTTGTTACCAAACTAATAAATTGTTATAAAATATGTATAGACTATAGTTGATTACGGAACAGTTCCGTTTTTATTTTCTTCACTGTTGTTGAATTTGATTTTGACCTGCTGTTTATCTCGCCAATTGAATAGAAACAATACTAGTCTTACTAGTAACTCAGAAAATAGTACAAATCTCGATGATGGATTACCATATCATTCCATAATCGTAACAACATGGATACTGTAGTCATGCAAAACACTTTCTTTTTATTATCCACTGTGAAAATCACAGTAAACAAATTTTTAGGTCAAATATGCATCGTTTGACAGTGACATGACGTAAGGACTTCTAAGATCAATTGTACTTGCAATTTTGTCTGTAATACTTGTAAGTTTGTGGGACAATCACATTCTTAAACAAATTAATATTGACATTTCAAAACGTTTAATAATTAGCTTGCCTTATCTTCTTCCAGCCATGTATTCGTAAACCACTTTTGAAATTTTAAGTGCGTCAACCATACTTCACTCTGCTGAAGGACTGAGAGATTTTTGTGCTAATCATCTTCTGTATTTGACTTTGCAACAGTTTGCAGCAGTTTTAGAACGTCATCTCTCTTGTGCGTTAAGCCATTATCACCTTTCTTAAGCCATCGCTCCCAGGCTTGTTCACGATGAAAGTCGCATATATAAGTTGTCGTCTCTGAATTAACATTAAGAACAAGACACTTTAAGATTTTATACTGGAGAGTAAACATACTAATTACTATTTACCCACAACAAGAGTAACTCCAAAAATAGGGAATTCGTAATATATATGGAGAATAATACATGGTGCGGCCAAGCACCCATGTATTTTTCGTGTTAACTGAAAAGCGATAATTTTCACATGTGAGATTATCATAAATAATCTCACATGTAATATCACTTTTATCAGTGCTCGAAATCTCTATAAAGCACTATACTTTATATAATAAAACAATTTATTACTAGTTTTGCAACAAGCTGCAGTATGTTTTACCTTGAAAGACTGTCTCTATTGCCATAATTTCCTCTTGACAAAAATCTGTCATAAAAAATGACGGTTTCCACGAAGGATTCAACTGACGAAAGATTTGCAGTGCTTCGGTTATGTCAACAGTAGTTTCATTTTGAATCACAAAACCCCAACAACTGCATAATTGACATTTGTTTTTACCACCAGAAAAAATAAAGGTAAATTATATCTTGTCGTCTTATATGTTGCATCTAGTAATGTCATCTCATTTCCATACCGTCTCTTTTGCCAGGTTGTCTGGTAGGCAAAAAGTAGTTTTTCGAAAACGTTTGCTGTGATGTCGTCTTTTTCATCTTCAGATGTTTTATCGTATGGAGATACGGAACAAGTTCGAAAGAATATGGAGTCATCAGGGCTGTCCTTTTTCCATGTTTCAATTTTTTTCTCCAAATTTTCTTGGTCAATCTTCGAGAGCATATTTTTTACCGTTGCACGATACATGTGGTTCCGTATATCGACATTGTTAGGATAGTATCGTCGGTTTCTTTTTGAAGGGCAAGGTTTGTTGTCTTGAAACAGTTCATGTTTAACAAATTGCTGTAAATGTCTTTTCATTTCACCAACTGTCTTTACTCCTTCCCCAACAAGCGCTTCAATTTTCCTGACAATTCGCTTGTCGATTGGTTGCAAAATACCACCAGCCTAACCAATTCATAAATAGAGGAGATGTGTTAGCATATATCCTCAATTTTTAATACTCCCCCCTCCCCTCAAACAAAGAAACACAAATCTACTAAATAAATTTGTTTACTTAGTACTAGATCCCCTTAAGTTAAGAGTCTATTAAGCCCTTCTCCAAAAAGATAAACTGCAATCATGGGTCTATATGAAATCCATCGAAAATGGACTATTGAATGCATTCAAAGCATGCTTACCTCTCCGGTTGGTCTTCATGTTCATTTTCTTTTGGGAGGTGAATGTATATCCTGCGCTCAAATAGAGGCTTGTCTTTGTCTGCTATGCCCTTCTTAAGTGTCTCTGACATGTCCCTCCGCAGTCGAGCTGTATCGTCTCTTATCTGTAAAGTGAGTAGAAATAAATTAAGTGAACCAGTCTAGTATGGTGGGAAATCAGCATGTGTAAGTTTGTACCTTTAATGCTAGGAAATTTATCACGTCTTGGAGACGAATCCTAGCTGGGCAGTTAAATTTAATTGTGTTCTGTGGCAGAAATCTCCTTTTTTTAAAATGGCAATGATCTTCATTCTGAAATGAACAAAGTGACAAACATACAGTATTATTAACTGGGGATGGGGGTTATTGCTAAGATTTTCTAATGAGCTTTATACATGGGTATTTAAATAATTTGTATTGTATTGTATTGTATTGTATTGTATTGTATTGTATTGTATTGTATTGTATTGTATTGTATTGTATTGTATTTCAAAATCTTTACAGAGGATAAACATTTCAGTAATCTACTGTTATCAATATGTGTCCTCTATTTAACTAAATAGTCCATACTAAATAATCTATAATCTATATTAATAATATATACTATAATTTAATCATTGGTAATAATTTTCTAGCAGTTTCCGAAATATTTTGCTGTCCTTTTCAGCTCGAATTTCGCAAGGCAAGACATTATAAATTCTTGCCGCTGCAAAGCGAAAAGCATGTCTACCAAATTCAAGCTTTACTTTTGGTAGCTTTATCATATTATTTCTGTTTCTCGTATTATGACTATGGTTATTAATTTCAAAATAATTATAGAAGTTACTGCAAATATCTTTTTCCAAGCATTTTCATAAAACATCACACGCTTTCTTTCTTATCAATTTATCTAGATCAGGAAAGTATATTTCTTCACCAATAATTGCTCGTGCTCGGTTTTCAATGGACGTAGCTTTCGTCGCTTCGTCTCAGTTAGAAATAATTTGACCATCTCACTATACGTAATTATTGGTACAATCATCATTTGATATATCTTCGTCGCCACACTTGGTGTCACATAGTTACGGATCCTTGATAATAGTCGTACTCGGATACGTAACCAAGATATTTGTAGGACTGTGTTGTATTTATAAGTTGCCCTTTATATTCAACTCTCAATTGACGAGGTTGTGCAGATAATCTTTTTCCAGTACCAAAAACCATCATTTCTTTCTTTAGATTTATTAACAATTCATTTGCATCAAAATACTCTGCAATTACATCCATATCGCTTGACAGTGTTTTCTCTATCATTTCTATATTTTTTCCAGAGCAATAGATAACAGTATCGTCAGCATACTTTATAATACGTGAGTTTATCCCTATGTCAACAAGATCGTTATAAAACACTAGCAATAACAAGGGTCCCAGCACTGACCCCTGAGGAACTCCAGTAAAGAAAGGTTGGTTTGACGATTTATTGCCTCCAAGTTGAACATATTGTTGTCGTCCGAACAAATAGTCTGTAAACTATGTCAATTCTCTATTTCGAACACCATATGCCTGTAACTTTGCAAGAAGGGCATCCAACCTCGTTCCCAGGCTCTTTGCTCTTGGGAAGCAAAGACCCTGGTTGGAGCTGGTCACGTGACCCATTGAAAATTGATAGCCCAAGAGGGGGATGGAAAAGTCTCATATTACATGTTTCCACTTCCGTACTTCGATTGCAAGGAGTGGCTGTACAATCATTAATTCATCTTCAAGAATCATATATACCTCAAACTACTTGCTAAATTGGTTTCTGTTTGCTTTTAAATTATACAAACATGCTAAAATGCAGATTCTTATAGCAACAGAAAATTCAGGAAATCAAGCAACGAGAACGTATGACTGTACGCTTTGAAATATTTTTATTTTCTCGGGGTTCGCCGGTTCGGGCGTAGTTTTATTTCACGCGTACGTTTCTGTTCTGGCTCTGATATTTATAATATGCTTATAATATGCCAATGAATTGTTCTGATATGACATGGTATAAATTTTGTTAAACAGGTGTCTCGAAAGCGACTGTTTATAGGTCGTAGGATTAGCGCCTTGACACAATTGGACACAAGCCAAATACACATTGAATGTCCATTCTATTGACTTAAACTGTTTATAGACATATTGCTCTGGATTTTTTTTTAAAAGGTTATCATCATTTATATTAAACACCAGGAAGACAAAATATAACGTACAAAATTGTTTGAAATCGACAGTGCACAGCTGACATACGACAATTCAAAACTGCATGAATTTCCTTTTTTGTCTGCACGAGTACCTGTCTGTTGAAGCCAAAATATTGCACAGCATCTCCTATAAATTCTATCGCCATTTACCCTCTCCCCTTAAATGCAAAGGAATGACAGCCGAAAAGGTTTAGCACAGTATTTTTTATTATATCTGGTATAAAGTGTCCTACGTTTTATCAGGGATATACATAATTCATAAACTGTATATGCACACGAAGTCTCGCCGCTTAATATATCAATGAGTTTTACTGTAACAAACCTTTTAAAGTTTCCATTGATAGATAGGTTGTTTGCCTCCAGTATTGTTTGGTAAAACAGACTAAACTTCTACAATGTCGATTACAGTATACGATAAAGATTAAAGTTGATTTAAATATTGATAACTCACAGCAGCATTAATCCATTATACAAGTCTAAAGAAGCTGGATTATTCTTCAATAAAGCCCTCAATGGACAATGCCAATGTCAATGAAAGGTCTAATATTATACATGTTGCAAATTAGTGTATATACAAAATATGAAATAATTTATATAAAGTTCAATACCAGTGTCTGGTGCATATATCGTCCTAGATATTCAAGTTGTACCGCACACACGGAAACGCACGGAGGGCGTCTTGGCGTTTGTTTGATAACAGATAGCTAGCTACACATTTCTTGATCGTTGAGTTTCAGCAATGTAAATGAAATGAATTTTATAGCCAGTCCATAACGGCTCTTAATCCTGTGCTTTTACAGTCAGAATAGCACTATTGTTTACACATGTTGGCGATGTTTGGGAAATCAAAGACAAAGGATCCCGTTATAAAATAAATCTTTTGTTTTGAATATCGGACAGGATACCCTTCAACTATAAAGAACCATATCGTTCGTTTAATACCGTTTGATCGATCAGTCTGTGTAGAAGATATGTATGTTTCTACGGCGATACGTGCTAAACTTCGCAAGCCAGGCGCGTGTGGAGTGTTTTCCTTGCAAGTGAAATATGATCCAGCTTCTCGCTTGAAATGTAACGCAACACTTATTATTGATGACATTCAGTATAGCAGGAAGTCTTGTCATGATCGGTACGAATTTAGAACAGTTCCTTGCACAATCTCTTGTTGCAAATTACATTTTTATCACCCGAAATTATAAGACATAAAGTTGCAATTTTCCAAACGCAACAAACAGACTACTCTACTACCCCTCCCTGAGATCAAATTCAATTTACCCCCAAAATCTGGGGGTTCACGTGACCAGCTCCGACCAGGGTCTTTGCTTCCCAAGAGCAAAGAGCCTGGGAACGAGGTTGGAAGGGCATCGTGGTTAATAGTATCAAAGGCCTTGCTGAGATCTATAAAAATGGCCCCAACAAGGTTCCCCTGATCAACTTCGTTTCTTATGTCATCGATAAATTGAATTGCAGCTAGACTTGTTGATCTCTTCATCCGATACCCGTATTGACAATCAGTTAATAATTTTTCTTCCTCTAAAAACTAAGATATTGCCCATGAACAGCTCTTTCTAATAGTTTTGACAAAACTGGCAACACCGATATAGGTCGAAAGTTCTCAGGAAGTTCACATGATCCAGATTTATATATTGGGATTATCTTTGCCACTTTCCACATAGTTGGTACTGTGGATGTTTCAATCGATAAATTTAGAATATGACACAATGAATATGAAATAAACTTGCGAATATCTTTCAACATGCCTGCCGGCAGCTCATCAACCCCAGTGGACTTGCCTTTTTGAATTTTTTTCAGCTCATTAAGGACAAAACCTGTTGATTGATGCTGTTTCCAACAAGTCATTATGATATGCACTCTTCGCAAACCGCATTTTGTTATTGCAAGCGTTTCGTAATTTCTTATATAAATTCCAATGTTCTACCTTTTTTGTTCTACGCGCTTTTCTTAGCATACAATCTGTAGATGACATTGTTTTTCTGATATCAGAATTAATCCATGGACAAGGTTTTCCTCTTACTTTCTTAACCATTTGAGGCGCATGACGGTCAAAGATAGCTTTAACAGTATCGTTAAAGTACTCTAATGCCTTGTTAATATCGTTCATAGTATATAATGACTGCCAATTGACTCTCCTAAAATCTTCTTTCATTACTTCAGGCTCATAAGCCGAGTAATTACGACATGTTATAACCTTTGGAGTAAATTTGACATTGTTTAATTTACGTATGCAACCAACCATTTCGTGATCACTCAGGTCAACCATAAAAACTCCACTCCTAGACAATACTAATGGTTATTTGTTAGTATAATATCAATTAGCGTTGATGTATCTTTACAAATACGGGTTGCTTGTTTAATAATTTGACTGAAACCATAAAGTCTGATTAATTCTTTAAAATCTTTATCTTCACTCGCTTTGTCGCGTTCCCAATTCGAGCAAACGCAGCAAACTCTGCAGGCGACTCATAGCTTGCTCCCGGTTGTTTGGCATCGTCACGTTCGGAGAGCGGAAGGGTAGCGGCATCTCCCAATTGCCATATTCATTTTTGTGAATCCCTTTCTCCATAATATGAAGGAACTGGCGGTCGTCCCAAGATAGGCCGATTTCATTGTCTTCCGGAGTAGTTCGGTAAACGTCGCTCTTTGTTTTCTCTGAATGGTCCTTGATCTCGTCTTTAACTTCAAAGTAGTTTGGACACGTTACTGTTCGAAATCCTGGGTGGGTTTCGAGGTTGGCGTGGGCACCTTCTTCGTGTTGTACCCTAGGTTCGATGACGAGTGTAGGTGGTGGCAGCTGTACGACTGTACTACGGGATGAGATGTTTACTGGTCCTCCAACTCTGTCAAGACACATTTGACCAGACACCGTCCATCCTAGCGCAAGCTTTTGTGCCCAAGGTGCTTCTTTGGGACCATTTTTGAAAGCCCTGACTTTCAACAACTCTGGGGCTTCTCGGCCAATGAGGATACCGATCTTGGCTTCCTGGTCTAACGGTGGGATTTCTTTACTTACTTCCTCGAGGTGGGGATAGTGCTTTGTCGTGGTTGGAGTGGGAATCTCGGTCTTGTCCTGTGGTACGTGTTCACACTCAACGAGGTTAGGTAACTTAGCGATTCTGCCACACATGGCCTTCACAAATAATCCGGATACTCTCCGACCATACTTTGTCTCTTTAGCACCACTGCATGTCGTAAGAAGGTATTTTTGCTTTGGGCTATCGATATCTAACAAGTCTGCTAGTTCTGGGCTTATCATTGATGCATTTCTTTGATCATCCATTATAGCATACACCCGGTGAGCGTTTTCTGGTCTGTCTTCTGCATACACGTCTACGAGCAGGATCTTACTGCAAGATAGTCCTCCTGATCTCCCCTGACAGACAGAAGTGCATCGCGATTGTAAATCTTCGTTAACTCGCTCCTCGCCATTATTTCTCTCCTCGTTTTTTCGCTTCTCGACCTTATCTTTGTGTAATATTGTTGGATGTCGTTCACTCTTACACTTCCCACATTTCACGTTTTCCTTACATTGCTTCGCTCGATGTTTCCCGACCAGGCATCGGAAACAGAGACCGGCTTTCTTAGTCCAATCAGTTCTTTCTTCCAAAGTCTTTTTACTAAAGGCTTTACACTCACTGAGTTCGTGTCCCTTTCTTTCGTGAAATGAACAGAACCTTTCGTTCTTATTGTCAACACCAAACTCTTTATCATCGTTGATGTCCTCCACTCTTGTTTTGAACACACGATTGTCTTTCGGTCTTTCTCTCTTTGGATATCTGGGTCGTGGATCGTTGGGGTTTAGGTGTTCACTAGCTACCACGTTCGGATGATTTTTCAACCTAGCTTGCTAGCTTCTGAATCATTACCGAGAACTGGTGGAATGTGGGGTAGAGGTCGTTGTTCTCTTCCGCGTACTCGACCACTTCTTTCTCCCATTTGAACCTAAGGAAACTAGGCAGGTTGTCGACAATGGGCTTTATAGCGTTCGGGTAGTCCCGATAAGGTGGTCATTTGGTTGTCGACATCGTCACAGACGTCGGCGAATGCTTGTAACTTTGTCTTGTCTCGAGCGGTGAATTTGGCGGAATCTCTCAGTCTCTGGAGGAGCGCGTCAGTCAAAATGGCAGTGTTCCCAAACCGTCGTTCCAACTCTTTCCATAGTTCGCGTAAGGTGACTGTGGGGTCATCTTGTTGTCTCTTCCTGAAGTGGTTGACCAAATCCTGAGCATTTCCCTTCGTGTAGTTCCGTAGGTAAGCAATCTCCTGAGAAGGGCTTAGATTTGCGTCTTGAGTCATTGCTTGGAACGATCCTTTCCAAGGGTGAAACAAGGTGGCGTTGCCGTCGAACACATCAGGGTGGCATTTCGGTAAATTATGTCTGGCTAGGCTGGCTACTATCTGTTGGTTGGTTTGCGCTATTCCTTCGATACACTGGTTCGCAATGACAACTTCCGGGGGTGTGCTCAGCGGTTTATATATAGGTTTATTTCCTGCAAAGCCTCTAGGGATGAACGACTGGAATTGATCCTTTGCGGCACCATCTCGCTTTTCTTCGGCTGGTGTGTTACTAAGTGGTGGTGGTTCTCCGGTGTGTTCATTGGTGGGTGGGGGAGGTCTGTCACTTTGGTCTTGCTGGGGGTCGTTTGGTTGATGTTGTGCGTTGACCCACGACTGGGTTCGTGATCTAGCATCTTCGACACCTAACTGCTCTGCTAGAATGGAAGTTGTGTCTTCTTCGCGAATAGACTGTTCTATGGCTTTTAGCTTAGCGTCTGCTACTGCCTTTCTTTTCTCTGCCGCTAATATTGCCATGTCCCGTTCATGCTGCGCACGCATTTGTTCCCGATGGAATTCTCGCTCGGCTTCGCGTTGCTTTTTTTCACTTTCTTTTTCAGCCATTAATTGCTCGAATTCAGCTTGCTTCTGGGCTGCAGCAGCCTCGGCCAATGCCCACCTCCAGACGTTACTGGAGGTTGCAGATGTGCGGGACGACTTGGTGCTGCGTGTAAGTTTAGAACTGGTCGAACCTGTTTTGGTGGCAAGGCGTTGACTCTTTTCTTTGTTCATTGTGGTGGAAGCATATTTTAAAGCAGTTTGGGCATATTCTGTTACTTCAGCAATATGGGGACGGGCTTCACCCCACTTGGCTTGTTGTATTGCTTGGTATTTGGTGTAAGCTTGTTGTAATGGTGCAAGGACAGTTTCTATGTCCTTATCCGAAATATTTTTCTCCAATGCGGTCAAGACAGTATCTGATGACATATATAATGATTTTGCTGCTTTATTTAGTTCAGTGCTTTTATTTTGTATTGCGTTGTAAATTGCTTTTTGTGACAAAGTTCGTTGTCGTTTCTCCTCATTAACTGATTCTAAGGTGTCTGAAGTAAACAAATCAATTTCTCCCTCCTGTTCGTAGAAGTCTCCTTAGATTTTTGTTCTTCAGAATCTATAGCTAGTACATTAACACCAGTATCTCCAGACCCCTTGGGGTTCTCTACGGTTGATCGACTGCTATTACAACTCATCTACACAAATTTCTCCACTTGCACTTACTATTTTCGTTGTTAAATACTCTCCAAAGGCGATTAAAACTTTCACTGTCGCGTTCCCAATTGGAGTACCTCGTGGGAAGAGTCGAATAGGAGTTCGTTTAGTGTTCAACCACGCAAGAGACCATAACTTTACACTTTAACTTTTAATAATCGTAGCGAAATGACATACAAATTTACATAAACATATATAGTCCTCAAATGCGCGATAAAACTACATAAAAATAAAGGAAAAATACACGCTATAACACACGAAAGGTTGAAGATTGTTCAATGTCAAACGTCTGACCAAAATTTAACAGGAAAATATAAAATATAGCTTGTCTCTATGAAATCTGATGAAATACAACGTTTGAAAAACGTTATTCCCGTTGCTAAGGCAACCAAACCGCGCGAGTCTTGGGCTCTACCGTTCGTATATCGACGACAATTCCCGACAACCCAACTCACGCCACGTACTTCTCCGAGTCAACGTCACACGCTTTTAGAAAGTTAATGTTGAAATCTCCTAAGATTATGATTTCTTTTGACTCGTTTGCACTTTCTCTAAGTGTATCATTAAAAGTTTCATCAAAATTCGCTGGAAAATAGCTTGAACTCTCCGATGGCCTATAATACACCGCTACTAACCATCTTTTGGAATTTTTAATGAATACTTCAATCCACATGATTTCGACGCTATCATTCTCAAGATCTTGCCTTCTTCTCCACTCAATACATTCCTTAATATATATAGCTACACCCCCACCTCTTCCAACTTTCCGAGTGCTCTTCACCAACATGATATATCCAGGTATTTTGTACAGGTCTTCATTATCATCAAAATGTCCATTAACTATATGCGTTTCCGAAAGCGTTAAAATGTCGATATTCTCATGCCGGTCAAACAATTCTTCTACACTATGAAACTTAGTGAACAATCCGCAAGCCCTCTGAGTTGAATAAAGTCATGTAATTGAGCATTTAACGGTCCTGGACATGCCTCAATATCACCACATATTAACAACAAAGCACATGTACATACTTCTCCTTGTTGATTGATAAACAAAAAACTCACTGCTTCGATTGTAACTCCAAATTGTCGAAATATGTAGTTCTCCTTCACCATTCCTTCATCTTCTTCAAGTATAGTAATACTTATGCCATCTGATTGTATAAGTTGTTTCTTATGAATGCAGAAACTCAAAAGTACTAAAGCAAAAACTTGAAACATAAGCGAAGCACGAGACATGTCCGCCATGTTACGACACATATTATACTAAGAGGCAATAGTACATCAGCTTGATCAGTGGTAAAAAAATGAACAAAATCATCTGGCATTGGCCGAAATACAATGTTTGTGTAACCTTTCTCATCAGTGGGTTAATACAACATAGGATGAAGTGCTGCACATTCAGGGCTGTTGCTAGGACTTTGCCTTGGGGTTGGGGTAAGGTTAGATTTACCTGAATTACGTTTTGACCTGATTTTGCGAGGCGCCACCATCGCAAAATGTTTTGAAAATTTGAAAATTCGGAAATGGCATTTTTAGAGTCTTTCCTACCCAATAAATCAATATTTTAGTATTGCCTAACAGTGAAGATAAGTATTATTACATACAGTTTAATGTTACTACGAAAATTGAGAAAATTTTGGAAATCGGAGTCTCTCGTCTCCAGATCGTCAGAAAGGGTATTTGGCCACGCCCCCCCCCCCCTGCCATGACGTCTCTCAACGTCTTTAAGTTGGTCGATTGTTAGCTCTAATTCTGATTCAGAGCATAGAGTTCGCTTTTTTATGCCCGGAGAATTACCTGAATTTACCTGATAATCTGCTGGAAATCCACCTGAAATAGCTTGTCAGCAATTATCAGGTGGTGTTGCACAACCCTTCCCCCCAACCCCACCCCTGATTGCTATGGCCCTGTGTACATTGATCAAATTATGAGCAAAATTTTTGCTATGGTTTTGTTGCTGCAATGGCTTACTGTACCTATATTATAATCCGGCATACACAGTTAACATACTGCACCTTTTCTTGAGCTAATTTCTTTTTGGATGCCTTTTTCCTATCTGGTCCGTGGCGACAGTCAAATACCTTTGTGGCAATTATGAAGAAGGGACTACCATCAAATGGAATATTATCATCCTTGAAATATACTTTCCTTGATTTGGCAAAAGGGTCTATAATGTTAGAATAAAAATCGTGTAATTTCTGTAATATACTGAAATAGTTTAAGGTAATTAGAGGACAACATAACCAAGCCAACTGAGACTGACTATTGAATTTATTAATTGCATACTGTAAGTCCTCTAAAAGCCCCGCCCTTTTTCATAAAAAAAGTTAGTAAGCCCCCCTTTAGTAAGCCCCCCCCCCCAGAACAAAGATATCCAGATGTGATTATTCAGGATTATCGGCTTCTAGCTTGTTAGGCATGTAAAAAAACCCCAGATCTGCAGCTCCAGAAAATATCAGGTAAAATTCAATTTAAAGTTTTTACCTTTTCAGATAAATTTGTCATTTGGGATGCAATTTGTTTGCGAATTTTCTTCAGAAACTGCCAGAAACGCAGTCCTGGAGCTTCAAAAACATAAGGGGGGAGGAAGGAGCTGGTGAAAACATGTTCAAATTTTGTTGCCCCCCCCCCACCACCAGTGGCTAATATGAATTTTGTTTTAACCACCCTCCCCCCCTGCACACACACACACAATACATACTTTATGTGTGTTCGTATGAAACAAAACCATTTATTGACCTTATACAATAAGACCCTAGGCAATTTTGTGGATGGGAAAAATTTTAAATTTGAGGCCTCTCGGTTACAAAAATATCTGGCCCGCATCTTTTCACCAGCCCCCTCCCCCCTGTAAGTAATGACCAGTGCGTTATTAGTATAAAATCCTATATATATATATATATAAAATCCTTACCTCCTTGTCCAAATGTGTTTTCCGCTTTAAAACAAGATAATGTACTGGTGGTTTTTAATTCATATTCTCTTATCAACTTCATGGCTTGTTCGACAGACGCAACATACCCCAAATACTTATTCGTTGAACCATCATACAACATTTCCCAAGACGACATATCGGGATTATCGCCGGTATTGTTTACTGTCAATAATTCAGTTTCGCCGCCGGTATTCAAACATAGTCGCTTTCCGTAGCCATCAGCTTTCACATCGTGAAAATTAAGACGAATTATATCCAAATTGCAGGTCAGGTTTGCAAGAGATTATTACAGTTTAAAAGTTTAAACAGGTCGTGGTTTATTTAAACATATCAAGTGGTTTAAATTTCGCGCGAAGAGAAGTAAAGTAGCGGGAATGCATCGTCGGAACACCTCGGTTTCCGAGTGATTTCCGATATTTTTACGATCATTGCGGAAGTAAATATGTTATTATGAAAATGCCGTCACGGATTTCACAGATGGAAACTAGTGCTAATCTGGTGGCTGGGTATTGTAATTAAGGACGCAGTTAAAACCGCTCTTTCGCACGGCTTCCTGATATGGAGGCGCAGCCGACTTGAAGGATCTCTTATCTGAGGATATGTTTGATAGCCTCTTGTTAATAGCATCTGGTATGCTGCGTAGTATTGGATCCGGGTGGTTGCTGTTGTGGTTGATATATAGCTGTGTATTTCCGGGTTTCATATATAGCTTGTAAGATGACGACTTGATCTCAGATCGTCATCTTACAAGCCATATATGAAACCCGGAAATACACCGCTATATATCAACCACAACAGCAACCACCCGCCTCCAATACTACGCAGCATACCAGATGCTATTAACAAGAGGCTATCAAACATATCCTCAGATAAGCAATCCTTCGAGTCGGCTGCGCCTCCATATCAGGAAGCCCTGCGAAAGAGCGGTTTTAACTATGTCCTTAATTGCAATCCCCAGCCACCAAAGCCTAAACGTAATAGAAGCAGAAACGCGATATGGTTTAACCCTCCCTACAGCGCCAACGTTGCCACCGACATTGGTCACAAATTTCTGCAGGCTATTGATGAATGCTTCCCACCAAACCATCCCTTACATAAACTGTTCAATAGGAACAACCTTAAGTTAAGCTACAGCTGTATGCCCAACGTGCACAATATCATCACGGCGCACAACAGAACCGTACTCGATCGCAAGCATCCCAAGGCTACTAAAAATCCCGATAGAAAGTGTAATTGCCGTCAGGAAGAATCCTGTTCCCTCCCTGGCAAATGTTTAACCAAAAGCGTTGTGTACCAAGCCACAGTAACGAGAGAAGACAACCAACAGAAAGAAACCTACGAAGCCAATTTAAAGTGAGATACTATACAGCCATACAAGCTCGTTCAGGAACCCGGAACATAAACATTCAACTGAACTGAGTAAATATATTTGGCAGTTGAAACAGTCCAACATAGAATACTCTATTCGCTGGAAAATTTTAAAGAAATGTAAGGCCTACTCAAACAAAACAAAACGTTGTAAATTATGCCTGCACGAAAAGTTCGTTATAATTTACTATTCCAAACTAAGCTCACTGATCTCAAGAAACGAACTGATATCGCCATGTAGGCACAGGAAAACATTCCTGCTCTGTAGTCAGATTACAAATATATATTATGCTTTCCTAATGACGTCAAACATTTGTATATAATAGCTCAAGTTACCTATAGGCTATAACATCATGTGTAAATACGCGATATCACCATTCACCTGATGAGTGTGGCAAGCCTAGTTTGCCATACGAAACAAATTTGTCGTGAATAAATGTTTTAAACGAGGTAACTCAAGTATATATATATATATATATATATATATATATATATATATATATATATATATATATATATATATATATATATATATATATATATATAG
>CACRXK020009710.1:0-18711 GCA_902702795.2 Paramuricea clavata
GTCAGTGCAGGTTAATGCAGGCCGGGTAATGGTTCATGTACTTTAGCCTGTGTTGCCCAGTCGGTTTGACAACTGGCTTAACATTACATGGGGCAAAACAATCACGTTCAAAGTAAGAAAATAGCATCTCGGTATCGACGATAACAGACGTTAATAAAGTAATCTACAAACAGGCCACAATTTTTTAAACTTTGAATATAACTTAAGGCCTCGATACACTAGGGAATGTTTCCTAAACAAAGTTTCTGAAACATTTTCTTAGGTGGAAAAACTGCAAGAATGTGGACTCCAAGGAGATCCATGCTCAAAAAGTGAAAAATCGTCCGAGTCGTTCAAAATAAAACAAAAGGTTTAAGATTTTTTATGATACGAATGAAATTTGTTTCATAAAAGTTTGTTTCGGAGACTTTTCCAAGACATAGTGTATCATCAGACTTGCTCCAGGTCTCTCTTTCATTATCATATCGATCCACTATAGTGTACATTACATGACGTAGTACGGAGGGCCGGGGTCGGAGCGAGAAAGAAAAGAGAGACTTGTCAACTTCGGAAAATCTCGGTTCAAAACTGAACTGAAAGACTTGCTTTAATTGTTTTCTGTCAGTGTTTATATGTATTGATCTAGCACAGTGTAAATAACATGAGTTCCATTATAGTAAATAATACAGAAAGAAATTGAAGGAAATTAGGAAAACAATTATTGTCAAACCGACTGGGCTACACAGGCTAAAGTACATGAACCGTTACCCGGCCTGCACTGACCTGAATTAACCTGCACTGACCTGCATTGACCTGCACTGACTGGCAACCTGCAGTTTAGACCAACCTGCACGGACCTGCAACCTGCATTAACCTGCAACCTGCAGTTTAGACCCTCCGGAAAAACGATACACCAGAAATATATTGCATATATTTCTCGATGAAGAGATTTGTTTTGAATGCGAACAATGCTGAACGACGATCATTGCCGGCAAGTCCGGTGTACAAGCTCACTCCTTGGCATACATATGGCATACAGTATATTTTGTTTACAAAGATAAAGTATGAAATATAAACACAACTGGTTGTTTAAAATGTGCATTTTAAAGTAATTAAAAGTTAACTGGCCAAGTAAGACGAAGTTAAACACATTACATGTAAAGAAATAGACTTGCCCAAGTCGCTCGCTAGGGACGCGCGTAGCAAGAAGGGAGCGCTTGAGAAAGACGGAAGCGAGCGACTTGTGTCACTTGCCTGATTTTGAATCTTACTGAAAGATTTGGCGCGAAAATCAATTATGACATAGTGGGCGTTCACCATGTCGATTTCACTAGTTCATTATTGTTTTGGCGTCGTTAGTACAGAATAATAATGAGCATTCACTGACGTCACCGGAGCAAAAATGTACCGGTGAATTTGGCGCGCTTGTGGGTGACAGAAGTCCGTCGCTTCCAGGAACCACGAACCGCGGACTTCCAGTAAAGAAAATGCTTTATCGCGAGGGGTCGGGACATTAATAAACAGATTGTCAATTTATTAAATTGTCAATTATAAATTGTCAATCTTTGTCCGATAGTTTGTTGTATTTTATATATTTGTCAGCATTGTTTGCTGAGTGTTCAAACACTAGAATTTTATCTTGATTTTCTGAAACTTTGATACAGCACAAAATTAAACTCGACAGATTGTATTTCAAGTCTTTCAAACTTTTGTATGCCCCGAAGGAAATCTTGATTCTTGATTTGGAAATCTTTCAATTTAAAATTTTTGTGTTGTTATTTTAAACGCATGCTCATTATCATTACAATTAACCAATGAAATAGCTTCATTTGTCATAAATTATTCAAATAAAGCACTGAGGCCTGTCCCCAAATCTGGGAACTATCCACGTGACCTGAACAAGGATTATGCATCCAACTCACAGACGTTCTCTCGCACGCTTTGTTGAGAGTAATGGCTGTACACACGCTACCGGCAGCCGGCTATATATATTTAGTAAATTGCCGGCTATACAGGGTGTATAAAAAAAGTAATCAAACTTAACACGCTATTATATCTGAATTACTCTGCGTATGAACGACATTTTTTCACATTCGGAAAGATCATGCTTTTAGCTGTTGAATGATATCTTCATGCCGAATAGATAAAAAATAAGCAAATACGAATCCGATAAAAAATTTAGTCAGAATTGCATATTTATTTTTCACCGTTGAGAGTTGGGTCTAAAACCATTGAAAATGAACCCCGTTTGGTACTTGAGTTGATGAATTTCACTTCAATAAACGACGCACATATTCATAATTATTATTAAGTAGGCTGGAATAAATCTTAGCTAAGGTACGACTGACTCTTCCACAGTCCCTAACACTGCTTCTAACGCAAAGGACCATGGGATTGCTTTTTCTTTTGTTATGCATTGTTTTAATTAGGCACAGAGGTGTTTTAATTAGGCACTAACATTTTTGATCGGCCTCGTACATGCTTATTTTTTCTCCACTTGGTATGAAAAGCATGTCATGCAATAGCTAAAAGCCTGATCTTTCCAAATATGAAAACCAATTGTTCGTACACCGAGTAATTCACGTATAATAGTGCGCTGAAGTTCGATTACCTTTTTTTTTTATACAGCCTGTATAGTGACTATAGTTCATATACAGTATAAAAACTTTTGTTTGCACTACTTTTAGCGGGCTTGAATATGAAATGCAGTCCGAGTCAGGTTGTGTTTTGTATGACTTAGTATTTTTTTTCTTAAAAGGTTAGGGTTAGAGCAGGATTTGGGGTTGGGACCGGTTTATCAACTTTACCTGTAGTCATTAATATATAGTTGGCAGTTTAATAAATAGCTGGCTGCCGGCTCAGCTGTATATATAGTCAATTTGTTGAAAATTTTACTCAAATATCTAAGTTTTGCTAGTCTTGTTTAATTTCAGATAAAGTCTTTTCCAAATAAAATAAAGATAAATGCCATATTTTCCACCCAAATTTAACTTTTAATTTATTTATGTAGCGTGCCTGCTATGTTTCTTTTGTTTTGAAGCGATCTGCGTCCATTACTTGACGACTGCTTTAATATGATTGGTTGATTTTAGGTACCGTACCATTGTTTGTTATTGTAAGTTACAGATTTTTGCACTGCAGTTTCAGATTATTGTAACTGCAGTGCAATCAACCAATCACAGTCGAGTAATATTTTTATGTATATTATTATATAATCAGGGTGTTAGCTAGCCCATATACTGTCCGTTTGACGGACTCTTCCCAATTGAAGTGGCTAAGGGGCTTTTAATTCAACGTTTCGACTACTGTTGAGTCATCATCAGGGGAATCATTGAATTCCTAAGGGGCTTTCCCAACTGGGTCTACTGGAAGATTTTCATTTTTTCTGATGAGAAGGTGCATTGCGTTTGATTTTATATTATTATATCAAAGAACGTTTTATTTACATTTTTCCATTAACTATTTTCTCAAAATGTATCGTGTTTCATTCATATTGGGTGTGTATTCACTGAAATGAAACGTACAAATACAAAGTGTAATCGGTGTGCATCCGTGTTTTTCAGTGTTCATTCACCGGGAATGAAATGTACAAAACCAAGCTACCGTTATTTGCATCTAAGGAGAAACACGTTCAAAAAAACACTATTTATTCCTCATGGCCACCGAGAGCTTGGAGGGGGCCCGGGCCAAATTTTTTTTTAGGTGCCCCTATTTCAAAAATTTTTCCGGAAAAAATTTTTTTCGGACAACCAAAAAATTTTTTCGGATACCAAATTTCGCTACTTTGCCCAAAAAACCAAATATCTTGCCCTTTGCGCGGAAATATTTCTTCTGGGGGTGGGGCCCAACAAAAAATTTCCAGGGGCCACCAAAACCTGGGGGCCCGGGGCAATCCCCCCCTGCCCCCACCCTCGGCGGCCCTGTTATTCCTACACAAGGACTTTGAGCGGTCAAAAACTTTCCCAATTTACGTTTAACGGACAAAACGTTTTTTCTGGCTAATACCCTGATAATTAACAATTATTGAATGGGGTTGTAACGATCTTTGAGCATGATATGAAGAATTCTCAAGGCAGAAGTATGTGTTATCAAACTGAGGGCTTCATAATTCTTCATATCTGGTGAAAACCGAATTCAATAATTGTTTTATTATTTATTTAAAGGATGAAAGACACATTTGCACATGTTCGTTCAATTTGTCAAAATAATGACCAGTTCTTTTTCCGAAATACTTTCATTTTCCTTCATAAGTACCTTAATTCAAAACCTTTTGCGGATGTTTTTGTTTATATTTCTTGATCATAGTTTCAAAGTTGTTTCCTTTTATTAAACATGCAATTTGCTGCAAACACAGTCGAAGGCGCCGCCATAATGTTCCCACATTTCGTTTTCATATTTCCATTGCATTAAAATTATTAAAAATAGATGTTTAAAATTTCTTGTGAATTCTTCCTGCTGTAGTTTTTGAATATTTTCTGAAATTTGCTAGTATTTTCGTATTTGAAATTTGCGAATATTTTCATAATAAAATATGGACGAATTGATTTTGTTCTTGTCTTACAAAGCTGTTCGAAATTCACGATGTTTAACATCACTTTCCACGATTTCGAACACCTGTTCAGCCCTTCAGTCCTTCAATTTCGTGGTACTGTAGCCTTGAAAGTCCTTGAAAATGTTTTTAAGGGTAAATCCATTTGTAAAACCTAGTATACAATAACAAATATCACTGCTGTATATACAGTAGTTATCATTGGTCATTGACAATTATAGTATTAGATGTTATATTATAGTTTGCTTTTTAATTCAATATACAGAAAATATAGTCTAGAATATTTTTTCTTGGCTCTGAAAAGCCTCTTTGGGGAGCGTTCAATAAATGTTGTATTGTATTGTACCGTCATATGTACCGTTAGACTTCAGTGGCGCAATCTTCAAAGCAAGCACCTTTCACATAGTATGAGATCGTGGGTTCGTTTCTCGCTGCGGATCGACTCATCATTCATGACATTTATGTGAAAAAGTCAGTCAACACTTTATCGAATGTCGTGGGTTTTGTCCGGGTTGTCCGCGGTTTCCTCCCATGCACAAGGAGTGTTGAGAAGGTGGGTTGGGATTAGCCTCTAACTGGTTCATCCGCGGTAGCTGTACTCCGTGAACGCACATGAGTCATAAGGTAACTGCCAGGGGCGCCCTTGGAAAACTGAAAGCCTTCAACTCGATCATGTTTGAGTTGCATCCTTCGCAATTCATCGTAGCTCTGAGGTGCAAGTACGGATGATTTAGCAATCCTCCATTTAACTATCAACTGACTGAAAATTATATTAAATTTTCAACTGACTGAAAATACCTAAGACAATTTCGAGTCTGTTTCTAGGCCAGTAACATATAGAACTAATTGGAGAATTTTATGTTCCTTTCAGCTGGAAAATGTCCAATACCTCAGATCCGACCAGAATGTCCGGGTTTACCATCGTCGCTTTGTTCAATTGATGTGGAATGCCCTGGCACTCAGAAATGTTGTGATGATGGATGTCTTGGTTTCCAGTGTGCAGAACCCTGTAAGTGGGGTGGCCATACACATGCCTTGGGCCTAACCAAAAATATCCTGTGGTTTCGGTTTCCCGACCGACCTTTATTGTTTCTGCCCCTTATCATCAGGGCAAGTCGGACATGAAAATTGGTTGCCCGGAATATAATTCAATCACCATCAGGACTAGTTTTGCCATCACTTATTTGAGGCTAATGATTGCAGCAAGGATTGAATAAAATAGAGTTTGGCAAATACAACGGCAACGAGAACGCGCGCTTCAAAAACTCATTAATAGTTTATGAGGAAAATACAAAGAAAAATCATAAGCGTGTTGTATCTTTATATGTGATAGAGATTTCCCTTGATTTACATCAAGTTTAACTTTGATTTTCTCGACTTACAGAACGTATTTTTTGAAAATTACTTTGCCAATGAACTTACTAGATCGATCGTTTTTGAAGCGGTTTAAAACATTTGCTGTGCGTGTTTTATCAAACCTAAAGATACTCGGCTTCGCCTCGTCTCTTTATATCTGATAAAACACTGCTGCTCATGTTTTAAATAGTACATCAACAATAGTACGGTATCTTTACTCTAAGACAAAGGCGACTATAATTTGCATTCCTTAAAACATTGTAGCACTCCGTAGTTGTTCAAACTGCTACGTTATATACATCATTTTCACGGCTCGTGACCACGTCAACAGATTAAGAAAAAATAGTCCGCGAATTCAATAAAACTCTCAAATAACATCGAACAAATTAACTGTTGCCGTAGTCATGCACCGTGAAAATGATGCAAATCACGTATTAGTTTCAACAACTACGGCATTGCACAACGCTTAAGACCATGTAATTTACATTCGCCTTTGTCTTTGAGGATTAATGCTATTGTTAATGACCATATTGCCGTTGCCGTTGCCCTTGTATTTGCCAAACTCTCTATTTTCTGTTTCGCGACGGCAATAGCGGAATTCACGGCGGCAAATTTTTGAAAGCAGTTGATGTTTAGTTTTAGCCTTTAATTGGGTTAAATTCCCCTAAAAGTCATTTAAAGTCAAGAGATAATATACAAGTATACCTTTTAATATGTAATGTTACTTACAAGTTAAACTTAACTACTGTAGACTGCAGTAGATTATACAAAAAAGTTGTGCAGTCAAAACAAAATCTTAATATTATTTTGAAAATTACTTTTATTTCGCCAAAAAAACGCCCAATGGTACTGCTTAATTATAATTATTTCATTTTTTCATTCTTCTCGCAGCAAAATACAGCGGCATTTTCTCTGTACTCATTTACTCTGTACTCACCTTTTAGCCTGTGGCAAAACAGAACGTGATCAGCGGTTCGGATTGCAGACTGTTGAAGAGACGAAAATACTTCATGCAAACTTGCTTTATAGTAAATAATAACAGCGAAAAAAGTTCGCGTCTTTTGACCGTACATCATGTGTTTTTGGGCCAATGGTTAAAATATATTTCTTGCCGATCAAGATGATAAGCAACCTTGCTTCTCCGTCGATTATAAACAATTCCTTGCCGATATCGTAAAATTTATTCACGTCGGCAAAAAAGTGCCGTCGTGATAGGCTATTTTCGCTATTCACGTCGGCAATTACGTCGGCAATTGCCGAATGCCGCCGCGAATTTCAAAAACGTCGCTCGCTCAAACTCTCTAATATTGGTGGGTGGTAATCAATTCCTTGAAATTTATAAGATAAAGACAGCGGCGAAGTTTTTCCAATATGGCCACTATAACGTCCAACTGTCCAAGAATAATCTTCACTTCCAATTAATCGAGTTTTCTGTATACAATTGCAAATGTGAACAACTTGGGATTTTTTTTATTTTCTAGTGGTTGAGCCAACGGCATCACGGCCAAAGGGTAAGTATTTTTGTATTTTTATATGTTAATCGTTGCAACATACAAGTACTGTACATGCATATAATAGACCTTTTGCTGCCTTGTACACATGCGCTACATTGCGTGTCGTCCCGCGTGCGCTCGATGACGTTCATTAGTATCGTGTGAAAGAGTAATTCTTACTTATTTCACTGATCCGAATTAATTTTATATTGAATATCCGCTGTATATTTCAAGGATATTATTCACGTTTGTTCATTTCCAACCAGTGACCCGAAAATGAGACTCAACAGCAAATTAGAAACGATATCTAACCTAAATAATCAGATTTGATAAACATATTACAAAATGATCGATACGTACCTGTGATAATGTACGATCTTTTTTTTGTGTGCATGTGTGTTGGCGTTATATACTCAGGTGAATACGATGTTTGTGGTGTTACTCTGAGTGTGCATCCACACCGGGCAATCTGAAAAGTTTGCCTATAACCACGGTGGGAATCAAACCCGCGATTCCCACCGTGGCAAACTTTTCAGCTTGCTCGGTGTGGATGCACACTCAGAGTAACATCACAAACATCATATTCACCTGAGTACATAACAACATGCACACACACAAAAGTATCATATCTTAGAATGCATTGATATCGAAGGAACTAGACTCGGTTCCGGAATATCACCAACTCGAACCGACTTGACCTCGTAGCTCAGTTGGCAAAGCATTGGACTAGTATCCCAAAGGTCGCGGGTTCGATTCCCACCGTGGTCACGCAAACTTTTAAGCTTGCCCGGTGTGGATGCACACTCAGAGTAACATCACAAACATCATATTCACCTGAGTACATAACACCAACACACACAAAAGAATCATATCTTAGACTACATTGATATCGAAGGAACTAGATTCAGTTCCGAAATATCACCAACTCTCGAACCGACTTGACCTCGTAGCTCAGTTGGCAGAGCATTGGGCTAGTATCCCAAAGGTCGATTCCCACCGTGGTCAGGCAAACTTTTCAGCTTGCCCTGTGTGGATGCACCCTCAGAGTAACACCACAAACATCAAGAAAATAAGAATTAAAAACAATAATCATCAGTTCTCGCCTGTCGCTCTATAGAGCTTACTTTTCGCGGGAATATATAATCAGTTTACATAATCTACACAGTAACAAAGTGCATTTTGATTGGCTGGTTATTGGTAGGAGGGCAAAAATTAAAAGTGAGCGTATTTCAAAATATATAGAGATGATGGCAGGCGCTCTTTGACATAGCGCCTGCTTTGCAGGCTAATATGTAATGAAATATTAAGTAATTTTAATTTGAACTAAATATATGTGAGAATGAATTTGACCACTAGTCACACATATACAGATGATTGTATGACTTACAGTAGCTAAAAATGGCTGATGGTTTGGCATCGCGATGGATCTGGGTACTTAATGATCCCCGAGATCACCAGATATTTGCACTGTCAAATTTGACCCCACAATGACTGTTTAGCTTTTGAATTTTCAAAACTGGTTTCCCAAATTTTGATAATCGGTTATATTTTTCGGCATTAATTAATGTGTGTGGGTCATTATGGAAATTGTGTAATGTCATATTGGTTTCAGCAGGCAAACAGAATTTATCTAGTAAATCGATTTAAGAAGTTAGATCTACAGTTCAACACCGTTAATACGGCCAAGAACCGGTCGAAAAAGAATATATATTGCCTTGGCGTTTTTCGGGGAGAAAAATAAGTGGCCGTGATAAGAAGGTTACCCTATTAACGCAATTTAACGGGGTGGCCGTAAGGCGGGCTTTCAAAGTTTCAATGTACCAACAATTTCTTTTGGGTTGCAACCTCGTCCACAGGGCATTTTGCCTCCACGGCTGAATGTCGGCGAAAATGGCCCTGGGATCGGCTGGTCACATGACACCCAGAATTTCTGGGTGTTTTGAGACGATAATGTATGCGAATTTAAAAATTTTTTGTTGTTTGTTTATGAATAATAAATGTGAAATAATGAGCTATTTGCTAACTTATTCAACCAAAGACTTTATTTTAAGAGCATCCTCATTTTAAGAGCTATCCCATCCTCGTCCCCAGGCCCAAGCTCGGGCGGCCCTCACAGTGGGTCTGGCAAACGCATATGACTGCAAGTACAATACGTAAGTGAATCTTCACCATACTCTCGGTATAGTGTCTTGCCCTGGGGACGAGGTTGTTTGTTCGGTGTTCCATCAAGGCGTATTTTAGTGCAGAGGTGGGGGAGTATTGTCACCCGGGAGGAGAATTTAGGTGAACACATTTTTCTGGTGACCCTGTATCTTGGAAATGCCCCCGAGCACTTGAACATGATGTAAAATCTTCAGGTGACAATGAGAGAGCTTTAGATCAGGTTGCGAGTACGAGTGTACGACTACGAGATTCGTTTATTTGGATAGAGACGTCTTACGCCATCATGTGTACTGACGCCTTACAAATGGCGTATGCTGTTGCAGCTACCCTGTCACAGTACTTTTCCTCATTAATATTGTTTAAAACTTAATCATTCTAATGTGAGTGGCAAGTCTGTATATAAATAAATAAATCAATCAATCAAAACATGCATCAATTACGAGAATCAGATTATAGCGTGTGTACGTAATGGCGCGTAAGAAGATGGCGAGCATGTGCAATTAAACCAATTGAACTATAAATAAACTGGAATGATAAGTTGACCAAGTGTTTTCTGCAGGTAGCCTATACCCCAGTCCTTTTTTACAAAATATATGCGAAAAATATAACTTAAAAATCGTCATAAAATTTTCTCACTTTTACTTTCTTCCAGGCATTATTTTTATCCTAGAGCACACTATGACAACGCAGCATTTATTTAAAGCACATAAAAAAGCAAATATTAACTGTACAGAGAAATATCGGACCGAGGTCTTCTTTGTACAGACCGAACCCGTAGGGCGAGGTTTATACAAAAAGACCTCGGTCCGATATTTCTCTGTACATACCGAGCAAGCGAGGTTAATAAAAAGTTTATTATATGACATTTATAGGCATTTATACTCGAAACAAACAAGAAATACGTGACTTAAAATGCATATTAGTAGCGTGGTACACATTTGGTCGAAGAAAACAAAAAATACCAATGTATTCTTTCTTTTCCGCTAAAAACCATGTGCAGATATCTTATTAATAACAAATCAAATTATAATTTACAAATTTTCAATGACTTTTATTGTTTTGTTTTAAAATGCATGCGTTTGTTTTTCCGCTGAAAGTCATTAGTATCAGTACAATTTTATTATACGGCTCAGCCAATCACAGTCCGCCATTTCACCGGAAGTGATACTTGCCATATATAACTGCCGAAATATGACACGAACAAAACGAAACTCAGCAAATAAAGGGAAAGACTTTCTGGAAAGAGTTCAGAGGCAATTTTGTACAATTTATGTACAAAAATCTTAGATACAGTTGATAATGGATGTCCAAACATCCAGAAACGTACTTTAATAAGTTAAAATTATGCATTAAATTAGTAAAAGTACCGACGGCTACCTGAGAACCGGCTATACTTGAGCGCTCGAAATTTGGCTTCACCCAACTATAGGCCTTTATCACAGGAGTTATCGTTCCAGTTTACTTATAATTGAATGGTGCAAACAACGACTCTCGTAGTCATACATCGTGTTCACATAACTGATTTGCAGGAACTACCCAGAGCATGCCCGTTCGCAGGTTAGGGTTGCGCACTGCCTGCGAACGGGCATGCTCTGGGCCACAATACTCCTTCCAGCCACCACTTCAGCCTCTAGACTGTTTACACATATTTACCACTTTAGTGTGATAGAATACAGGCTATTGAATTTTATAGCGTTTGTCTTTATGCGTTGTCGTTCTACTTTTGATGCTCAGATTTACGATTTAAATTTGACATCTAAAAATCATTTTAGAATTTCATTAATTATACTCCAAGCTCCAGCTGGCTGTAGAACGGTTGATATCCGATTTCTATAGGGTTTACAAAGAAAAGTTGAAGGTGTAAATTTGAGAAAAAAATAGGTTGCTTGTGTTTAAAATTTCTATCTTACAGAAATTTTTTCAGGTTTGATTTTTGTGGGGCATTTTTTGCAACCTCGCCATAATGCTGTATTATTAGCGGTCTGTCACTAAAAATATTTATAAATAGCTATTATGTGATTAACTTGTCTTATTATGTATCTATAATTTCCAAATTATCAGCGTGTATATACACTGAATGACATTATGACGAGCTAAATAATAATAAGTTTATTTACTTGTTTTCTGTTTATTTATATGTTTGCTTTTTAGCTTTTATCTTTACCCCAAATTTCGAAATCACTGCGCTCAGATATATTAATTTGTATGAACGTGATATAATTATAATAATTTACAAACATTATATTATAAAGTGTTTTCATGAATCGAGACTATCATACATTTAAAGTGTGACTAATATATTATTTACCATTAAAGATACAACATGCTAGCGTTTGCATGAAATATGCATGAATTCTTATTGAGTTGTGATTTGGTTGGTATATGTCAGTATGGAATAAATGTCCCATGCATTTCAACAAATGCATTATTCTTAGCGAGGTTAAAGATCAAATTGCGCATTTACACAATATAGTATATGTCATTATATAGTCTGCGCGCAGGCTAACAATTATATCATTTCGAATTTTGCAATTAATTATTCTTTCCTGCTAACACTGTATATTTGAGTGCTCATTCCTAATCATAAATGTGATATAATATTTAGCACGACAGCATAATATTTATTCAACGCAAGTTCGTATTAGGCTATATCCTGGTTTTTGTCCTGATTTGAATATTATCGATTCGGAACTACAACCAAAGTTTATATTTTTGCCCTGCGTGCCTTCACACAAAATGTTACGTACAATTTACTAGGCATGGATGATGACGTTTCTGCCATTCGTACACACATATGTGACATATGCTTGCTAAGGCTTCGCGTGCATATTGCGCGCGTGAGACCGATAGTTAATTCCGTTCGAATGTCGACGTGTTCCTGTCACACAAATAAACATTCACAAAACTGTTGGCCACTCACGCAAGTCAACAAAATCTAAGAGAAATCTTTATAAAAGATGGAATGAATGAATGTAGACGCAAAATAATGGAGCCAAATAGTGGCCAAAATATGGAAGCGTGCGCGATTTCTTTGATTGAAAATGCGCTTTACTGGCTGTGTGGAAACCTGATCGTTGTTTTATTAATATTTCATAATAATGAGAGACAGTGGTCAAAGAGAGGTCTTCATTGAAGGCGTCATTTTTGCCGGATCAAATATCAATCGAGGTCTTTGTTAATGAAGCTATTCACAGAATGCAGTCGGATTACAGACCCCTAGTCAACCGCGCCTGATTGTGCGCGCAGTGCCTCGGTATCTTCATCTTGGCTCTGATCAGTATAGGCGAACGGTGTGTAGTGCGTGAAACCATTTTGCACCAAAAAGCCTCGCGTTGGTCATGGCGTATCGATTGCTGTTCTCATTAGCGTTCGTTTTATATCTAACATATTCTGTACAAGGACAGGATGAAAAACGTAAGTAAACGATATGTGTTGTCCTTTTGAAATCCGCAATTCTCACTCGCGCTGCGCAAGGTCTTGCTGACCGCCATTCCATAGAAAAGTGTATATATTTATATTGTATTTTACTCTGATTACTATGAATAACTTTGAAGCCATATGTTCTGAAATATGTCTTGTTTAAAAGGAATTTGTTGGACGCAAGCTATAATCGTGCTATATTAAAAACCTTCGCATGATTCAGTACATTTTATGATATGAATTGAGCAAAGTTGGTCTTGCATCAAATAACAAAAATGTTGTTCTTTATTTATTTATACTGATTGCGTTTTTGTTCTTTAACTGATTTACAATGTAGTGTATTGTGTATTTTATGTGCTTTCATACGTAACCGGTTCCATGCATTTGCGCGAATAAATGGCCCTTTGATAAGTGGTCAAACGGAACGCACTTGCTTGGTCCGAGCTCGTCTCTTAATTTTCCAAAGTTGATAATTTCACAGTAAGATAAACTTGCAGAAAGATTGTTTTCATAAAGCAATGTTTTAATAAAAGGCATCGCACGACACAAATATTCCGTGTTCTCGTTGCTTGGTCAGCGCTATGCAATGAAAGGGCCGATTGTTCGCTCATATTCAGACGGTCGGGTGTCAAGTGTTGATGTACGAAAAGCAACGAGAGGCAAAGTCATGTGTGTGCTCTCTTATTAATCTCAAATTCGAATGATTTTCTTCAAAATGTGGAACATTTTGGCATAAAAAATAGTATTTATGATACTGAAATATAAATATAGCGAGAGTGAATGTCTGGTAGTCGTAGCTTTTGTGGTTAATAAGATTTGATATTAATTGGAAGATTGACATACATAATTTTCGTAAGGGCACGCTATAGAGCGAATGGCATTTATACACGGCATATCATATAGTAAATCAGGCCTTTTGTTTTGGTGTTATACGCAAGATATTTATGTATTATTATAATGAAAATTCTAAGGGAAGAAACGTGCATTTTCATCGCACAAGGAGTTATATTATTAACTGCACCAGCTTTCATATTTAAAATACTTTACGCACGACTTTGTATGAGCCACACGAACGGAATATTTTATATATGTAATCGTGTGCCTCATAAAATTTTTTCCCCGTATAATTTCACAGAGAAACATATAAAAATATACAGGGGAGATGTAATCAATATTATAAAGAATTCAGTTTGAAAGTCCAACTGTGCATCCATATCATATGACGCTTTTTGAATCAGAACAGATTGTAACTGAGATTATAGAAGCTTTACAACCCCTTCCAATGATCCGTTTGTGTTTTACACATACAGCCACATCAATTTTGATACTAGGATAGTTGATCTATAAAGTACCAGGGTGTATAACAAAATTGCCCAGTTCGAAAATGTTCGCTAAACTTCAAATTGCGCAAATTTGTGAAAGCTCTTTGTGCAGACATGGGTAGTTTGGGGTTTACTAGCCTGCGCGCAGACTATATAATGACATATATATGTCATTATATAGTGTGCGCGCAGGCTAGGGGTCTACTAGTATTCGCCACCAAAATTATTTTGAAAAGTAAATTTTGAGTGCAGGCCTGTTGTTTAATTAAACAACTATAAAAATGGCTTGCGCACAACAAATGGAAGGTTTAAAACGCAAACTTGGAAGGTGGTTTATCACTAAATCCAACTTACCCCTAAAACTTGGACTTTGCGGTATTAGCCGTTCACACGCAATTTATTCAATTAAACGCATGACTGATGTTATGTATGATTGATTTTATGCATGATTGATTTCTTACATACTCTTTACCAAAAGTTTAAAAGTTATGTGTGAAAGGCTACTGTGGCATAAAAGTCCAAGTTTTAAAGGTCGCGCGTTGGACTTTATAAATCTTTATAAAGAGTGAGTGTCATGCCAGTGATACTTTGCACGCTTGTGTTTACATTCTAGCATTTGGTATTTACATTTTATGTCTACATTTATGTCTTTCATTACAAACATTTTGCGTAAAAAAACGCAACATTTCACAAGATATAAATCATATAATGACTTACTTCGTTTAACAGAGGAAATAGGGTTGTTTTTCAATAGCCGATTCCGATAATTATTTCAAGATTTCAAGATAATTACAAAAGTCCGTTATTAATTATTCTGACATACCTGTATATAACATTTGCAGTTAACATTGAACTTGGAGCTGTCTTAAGGCAAACGAAAAACATTTTCTAATGTGAAGTACTAGATATTCATGGGATGTATTAGTAAATAAAATTAAATACTGAAAGAATGTTGACTTTTCTTATTTTGAGAATCTGGATAACAGATTTTCAGCTGGATACCAGGTTAAATCTCAGGGCCACCAATTTATAAGTGGTATGGTTAGATTCTAGTCCCGAAATTGATTACACCAGAGAAGGATTTTTCATATTTTCATTTGGGGGGGGGTGGATACATATCTGGGGTGGGGGTGTGCTGCTGCTTGCTTTGGCCGGAGCCTGGTGGCAACGCCAGGAAAGGCCAAGGAAAAAGTTTAACAAAATTTGTTTTCTAGGCCTGTATGGCGAGATCTGAAACCATAATATTGGCAATTTTACAAATTTAGTAGTAACAATAATCAAATATTAAACTATCAAATCAAAATATATATAATTTGGGGGCGGTGCCAAATGCCTCTGGAAATCATTTCTGGGGGTGGCCTTCAATAATAATGATGATACTCCCCCAAAGAAAGTATCTTAATCATAACCAGTTTGACTTCCAAGATAAAACTTTACCTGTAATATTGGCACAAAGTCTAACACCTCAAACATTTTTTGGTTGCTCCGGAAAGTGGTCCGGTTGAAACCGGACCAATCGGAGTGGTGACTATGGCCCTTGTCTAGGTAAGGCCTAATCTCAAACCTTGTTGCCATTCATGCATCTTTTAGGACTTATTATTTGTATTATCACCTTAGTTTCACATAAGTGTTATACATGGCAAATTCCCCCCACCTAACTTTACCCCCTCCGTATGGCCATGATGGTCCAATACATGGTGGTTAACATCAAATGTACATGGTACTTATGGAAGAGTTTTATAAAATGCTAAATGTTCCACCACCTGGATAAAAAGTAGAGATCACCGAGCAAACTTTATTATAAGTTATATTTATGCGTCAATACTCAATAACAATTATTCATGATAACTTTCTTTTCAAACAGCCGGCAAATGTCCAACTGCTCCGGTAAAACCAGAGTGTCCTCCCCCAGTCTCGCTATGTTCAATTGACGATGAATGTACTGGAACTCAAAAGTGTTGTGATGATGGGTGCAGTGGTTCAGAATGCAGAGAAGCAGGTAATGTTTTTGTGAAAATATTTAAATGGCTTTAATACTTATAATTCAAATATGGGGCTATTCAATAATTACATGATTAAATTTTGGTCTCTTTTTAGCCACCCTTCCCCCAATTATCATATCTTGTTATCAGCCTACCTCCCCCCCCCCCCCCCCTCTTTCTTAGTTATGTAACTGTCATTTATACCCCCTTCTTGTATAAGCAACAAATTAGGGATGGTTCATAACATTCATGATATCGTCCGAGGTTTATAACTAGCTTATATACCTTGAATAAATAATAACATCAAACTTTTCGACAAAACGCGAGAATTTTTCATCAAAAATGTTTGAAAATGACAAAATATGTTAGAAAACCTCCACAAATGAGATATAAGTTAGTTATAAACCTCGAAAGTCGGTTTATAACTGATATATTGCCCTCGGTGTGCTAACAGTACTTAAACTTGAACCAAGCATGAACCAATTACTAATAATTATTATTTACTAATAATGCATCATCTTTTCATAGTTAACATTATCCAATACTTCTACTTGTTAATTGTATGCTCATAGTGGCTGCTGCCAAACTCTGACTGGTACTGAATGAATTTGTCCTTTATTGATACATATTCAATTTATTGAATGCCAAATTTTTGAATTGAAGCGTTTTTAACTTCAATGCCAATGGACAATGAGATGATGTAGCAGGAGGAATTTCAATATACTGTACTTGTTACAGCTGCAAAACATGCTTGTTGAAAAATGTTGTTTTGTCATCATATGAATGTTTTGCTTTCACATGCCTCCTGTGACATGATTACATTTGCAAGCCTAGACCTATGGCTTTAATAACAGGGTTGGTCAATTTTGAGCTAGCATTTGGTGTTTATGATGTGACACATGTGAAATAAAACTACCAAGCATCTTGATTTCATTTTGCAAAAACGAAAAAATGCTAGCCAAAAGTTGATCAAACCTGCCAAAGTCAGCCAAGTAAAAGTCCCAGGTAAAAGTCCCAGCATAATCAATCAATCAAATCAATAAAAACAAAACCACAGAAATCACATAAACAAAAACACCCGAATCTCTGTCTGGGAAATGTGTAAGTGTGAAGAGCACGCTTTTTAGTAATTATGAGACGTTTTCTGCTGTAGTATTATTTTTCAGAACCTTTCGACTGCCAAGCTGCAGTCTTAGACTGGTAACAAACAGGGCCTCCCAGAGGGGGGGTGGGGGTGCTAAGGGGGCAATTCGCCCCAGGCCCTCAGTTAAAGGGGGGGGGGCACAAAAGGTGTAATTAAAAAAAATTAATTTGAACGTTTTTTATATAAATATTGATGGTCTGAGAAAAATATTTTAGACCTTAATTTTACTGGTATTGGTCTGAAAAAAATGTGTTTTTGAACCTTAATTTAACTGGTGTAATTTGTCAAGACAAATGTTTTGAACCTTTTTTTAATTTAAAACTTTGCCAAATTAAACAGAATTTAGACGTAAGTTGTAGCGATTCATCGGCAATGTGTAACCACCATCAGAGATTTCCGGCTAAAAGGGATCCAGAAAGTTTGAAAATATTTTAGTTATAGCAAAAACAATTTCATTCAATATTTCCATCCAAGAATGTGTATGTATTTAATTAAGTACCTGTTCATGCTGGTATGTGAAACTGTTACTTCTGTTTTATATAACCGTTGCACTCAATTGTATAAAGGTAGTTAAACAAAGTATATGGTTTTGGGGGTAACTTGGTTTTAGGGAAACTGTTCATTGTTAATTTATACAACTAGAATTGTATAACTTCTATAGAGCAACATTGACATTGTAAGACGTACTCACTAAAACAAAGAATCACCTAAAACCTTCTAAAACGACCTAAAACCATCCACAACGACCTAATACCATCTGAAACGATCTAAAACTACCGAAAACGATCTAAAAGGCCAATAAAGCGACCTAAAACGGCCAATAAAACAATCTAAAATGGCCAATAAAACAATCTAAAACGATCTACAATGACTTGATAAAACGATATATCAGCTTATCAAGAACTCGTAAAACCACCTAGTAGCAAAAATGTTATAATGTTAAAGTCATATAAACATAGTCATAGAACTATACCTTGGTGCCAACACAACTTACAATTAAATCAATTTATTGTGACTCCATACAGTTTCTTGAAAAGTGGAAAAGACACATATCAGACCAAAAAATTTTCGACATTGTCATTGATATTTTTATAGAAGAATGAAAACATTGCATTTGAAATAGTTTAATTCGAAAAACAACGTCAGTGACCCCCAATTTATATATTTTTATTAAAAGTTTTTTCCTAGTGTGAGCAATCCTTAGGACAATTGTTAAAAAATTCTGTAGATCCAAAATTTTTCAAATCGAAAAAACGTTTATTCCTGACAAAATTTTTTTGGGTCTACAGAATTTTTTTAAAAA
>CACRXK020009711.1:0-18711 GCA_902702795.2 Paramuricea clavata
TCTCTCTGTAGCTCAGTTGGTTAGAGCTCGACAACTGTCTCTCTGTAGCTCAGTTGGTTAGAGCTCGACAACTGTCTTTCTGTAGCTCAGTTGGTTAGAGCTCGACAACTGTCTCTCTGTAGCTCAGTTGGTTAGAGCTCGACAGCTGTCTCTCTCTCGTTCAATTCCTGCCAGAGAGTCTATAGTCTTGCGCATTTGATCATATACTATAACATGTTAATTTGCGCAATATAAATATTAAATATTATTATTATTAGTTGCATTTTTCACAACTGTTTCTGGTTAGGTCTAATAAATGTATAAAATTTACACTTGAAACTCCCATCTACAAAAACCTTCAACAATTACCTGATTTTTCCACACTTTTCTTTCGATATCCATCAAATTCCTTGCTACCCCTTCTTGTCTTCTTGTGTCCCCCTTCACCACCACTGTCCTCATCAGTCATAGCTGAATATTCAGGCCCAGATGACACGCCTACATCCGAGGTCCACCCGACATGCATCCCCTCGCTACTGAACCCGCTGTGACCGTCGTCCGAGAATGAACTAACTCGTGATCGATTGCGTGGCAACGGAATCGGGGAGACGCGTTTTACATCATCCCCATCTTGCATTTTTCCTTTGCGCACTCCGTAAAACGTTTTCTCTTCAGAATAATTTGCGTCATCTCTTTCTCCATCCTCATTAGCATTTTTCGCGTTATTTTCTTTCTCATCGTCAAATCTCTTTTCTTCACTAATATACTTTGCGTCAGTGTGCGTTTCGGTGCGCACTTCGTGCGAAAATTCACCGGAGGTTTGTGACTGCCTGCTTTCTTCCAAATACGACATCTCATCGTCTGAAGAGTCTTGATCTTTGTTGACGAAAACGTCCTCCTTGAAACTGCGCTCTGAAGGATTATCAATATTTTTCGCCACCCAAAAGCAAGCACTTTGCTCCATCTCTTCGTGATCTAAGTTCGAGACTCGATGCACGTCACAAGGCACTTCGTGTCGGCCTGTTCGTTTTTTCAACGGCATTACAGTGTGCTTCATTCGTTTTCGTTTTCGTCGCCCGGAACGCCGACTGCTTGTCGTTGATGAGGCGGACGAATACGAGCGCTCCACGGGCGATCTCGACTGTAAAATATGGAGAAATGTGTTAGGAGGAAAAACTCATTTATTGTTTTCAGAAACAGTTATTTCAATGACTTGTTTTAAAGATCGTCTTGTAGAATTCTTATATCACTTCATATTTGACTGATTCCCCCAGTAAGTTAAAACTGTGGTGTTCTTTAAACTAAACTAAACTAACTTTATTTATACTGGATAGTTCTGTCAGTTCTAAACTGTTCTTCCTAGAGGTCCAGTAAGGATCATCTCTTATTATTAATCCAGTATTACTACAGGAGGAAACCTAAACTAGACTAACTTTATTTATACTGTATTGTATGGTTTAATGTTTATGGTGATTTATCTGCTACACGTACAGTAGATCTAAATATTTTAATCATACTATTCAAAATATTTCTCTTGGGACCTAAGAAATAATTATTATTCTTTTATATTATAGGATAATGAATTTCTGGAGCCAGAAGAAGCCAGCTTATTCAGTTCGTGTTTAAACTAACTTAAATTCCTGGTTCTTGAGGATATAGAGATATAAAGCTCAGAAGAAAGCATATTCGACGATCGAGCGATAAAGTGGAAATGTGGGATTAATCTTCTTTTTGAAAAGGTCAGTCAGATTTCGTTTATTTCTGTAGAATCACTAGATTACATGAAATGTGCGATTTTGTAAAACAATTTGCTTGCTGATATCTTAAACATGCTGTTCCATGAATATGGGCACGATTCTACTATAACCTGTCAGCTCCTGGCTGGGATTATTGGTAGATTTATACTAAAAAAACCCTTCAAGACATATCATTCGTCCGAGAGATCATCTGTCTCAGTGTAAACACAAAATGTCGCCCCTAACAATTCGTCATGCGAACTCTCATCCTCATTGACCGAGGCTTTATTAAATTCATGGCATCAGCGTGGTTAAGGAAACATTGCGAAGTGCAAAACATACAGTACTGTTTAAGTATTTGTTTTTATCGAACAGTAGGCGGTCTAGTTTACACGATGATGAAGTTTAATTCTTTTGCTCCTTTTATTAAATGTCAACATTTCTGAAATTGCCATCTGCTGTCTGTAATGATTCTACTAAAACCTATCCTATGGCTGTACTACATGAGAATCACGTTTAAGGATATTATATAAACGTGTGTTGTATATACATCATACATGAGCAAAGAAACCTTGTCAAAGAAACACTCAACTTGTTTGGGGCTTCCTACTGTGTTTAATTAGAGCGACTAAATGTGAATTTTGAGCTATGGCATGCCTTGTAATGTCAATAACGAGATTTCGACATTCAGCTCTAGCCTTGTGATTTTGGTGCAAGGGACCAAAATTATATTCCTGTTCAGGAAACATGATACTTTGTCCACTTGAATTAAACAGTAGTTACAAAACTTTGAGTAATACAGAAAAGTTGTAGAATTAAACAAGATTTCTAAATTCCTATAAACCTGACACTACACAGACTCTCTCGTATACAACACAACACGCTGGGCATCATGTAGAATTGAACACTGCCAAAACTATCAACGAAGTCAAGTATACGGTTGAGAAATATTGATCTTAAGTATGTATGCTATAAACTCTTTCCTGTTCGTGGCTTTCCCATTTAAAAGAAAAACATTTTGACATTAGACATAAGGTACCAATACAGCATCGTTCGAGATTAATCTTAATCTGTGGTTTTTAACCATACCAAATAATTCTTTCCTGTTCGAGATTAATCTTACTCGCAGTGGAAATCTATACTAAGTCTAAGGTTATGATAATGCCCTGTGACACACGACAGGGAGTCAAGCATAGTCCATATATACGCACGACATTACAACGCTCTACTCTTCAGTCTCTCCTTGAGAGAACAAAATTAGTAAGAGTAGCCATACATGCACCTATTACACACTCGATATAGGTTATAACAGCCATATAAAGACACCTCGAAGTCTGTTTAAGGCTCTTTACACGCCTACACGGGCTATTTTTTATGTGATTTCTGCTGGTATTTTTCAGATACATGTGAACGATGAGTTATGAATGCTCTGAGTATATTTGCATGTAAACCCACAGCCAATTATAGGCTAGAACCTTGTACACACTTATATACCAAATAGGAAACAAAATAGTCTAAACATGAATTCTCAACAGTCATATTTTGTGTGTACATATTACGCTATAAACCTCGATGCAAAGACCAAATCAGTGTATAATGATCTATCAGAACGCTATACAATCGCTACAACATGAAACTACAGCTACCATAAACCTTACCTAACTCTAACCTAAACCCTATCACTATACGACATGGTCAAGACAGCAAAACCTCAACGATGATAATTTGTTAAAATCAGCATAAATATTACGTGTAACCAAATCAATATTCGTGTTATGAATGTTAAATGATCCGGCAAATCGTTTCTGGCAGCAAAATACGTCGAGAACCAATCTGAAATTTTACCTAATGTTAACCAAAATTACTAACAACGACCAACGGTCAAAACAGCGAAGCCTACACTATGATATTCATGATATACTGAGTCTGACAACATATCACGATAGTGATACCCTGATCGGTTCAAATATCCACAACTCATCAAAATGGTAGGAGAAATATACTGAGAATAGCACAATCATGGCAGTCTACTATGGCTGACTTATCCCTAATCTGATTTCAATTATTAAACATGAACATTTCCTAAATATAAACTGATATTTTGTGAAACTAAGAAGTAACCAAATAAGTCTACACAACTAATCAATCAATTCATTACTAGCAGTACAGAATACCAGAGATACTATAACCTAACCCCAACTTCGACCTAAACCCAGTTACTTTATGTGAAGTACAGTCAATACACCAAAATTTGAAGCTTCATATTTTTTTCAACTCTAAAATATCACACCACAACACAAAGACTAAGTACACACATACCTTAGATACGCTTGCGCTCATCTTGAAATTTCAACTGTTCCCTTGTAAAAATTACGTAACCAATTCAACTCTTCTATTCTTCGATCCAAAAACTTGCCTTTTGATAGGAATACGACTTAAAAATCCACGTCAAAACGCCACGAAACTTTGCTTTCAAATGCTTCGAGCCAGACAAAATTAAACATTCAAACCCTCACGCATACCACACATGCTTTGGTGGTTTTAATATGGACTCAGCTGTCACTACAAACGATTAAAAATCTTTCGACAAATCCAAAATTCCAAGGTGTTGGGTTACAGGTCTGGAAGAATCTCAAAACACTCCTTTTTGTTAAAATTTGGGAAGTCTCATTTGAAACTTTGCAAAGGTGTTCCCTTTAACAAGAGAGCTCAAAGACAAAGATAGCTTTGAAACTTAATCGCGTCTGTCAATAGACGCAACCCTCGGAATGTAAACAGTCCGCTTTGCATATTTAGATCAATTTAAGTGCTTGGGAAAATATAAATGTATCGAAATCGGAATAAATTAAAATACACGTTTAGATTAGATTTATTTTAATGTATTTGAAAAATATTCAAGATTTCACTAAGCAGTATCGTGCAGCAGATGCTGATCAACCTGCAGTTATCAGAGTGAGAAAATTATGTTCATTCTTTTCATTTTAAGTAGTAATCTTGTATTTGGAGGCAAATAAATAGAAATATAGAAATGAAAGATGTAGTGCTCCTATAAGTGTAAAGATTTCTGAGATCCAGGTCAAGGCAAACGGAAGGTACAACTGTATGCGCGATTTAAATCGATCTTTGGTATTTGCTTGTATTGCTTCCATGCTTTGCATTGGAATTTTTCACAAACGACAATCACGCTAATCTCCTTCCGCTGTCACGCCTACACAGCAGTATTGGCTTTTTGGAATCCTGTATAGCCGGGGGTGGGGGAGGGATGTTTGAAGGGTTACTTCATAGGATATATTATGAAGATAGCTTGATTTTGCTGATTCTTAACCCCCCTGTATGGTAGATTGATAAAACATGTTAGCGGGGTAAAATTTTGCAGGTGGGTGGTGAATATCGTTTGAGAGGGTTATCTCATAGGATATATTAAGATCATAGTTCGTATTTGCAGGTGATTAACCCCCTGGAAATTGCTTGGGAAGATCTGTGAACTATATTTTTGCAGTGAAAGAAGTATCTCCTAGTCAGGCAGCTCGATTTTTGCGGGTTCTCAACACCCCTGCGCTAGAGTTTGATAGTATATGTAAACTTGTCTCGATATGTTTGCAGGGGGTGTTGGACATTTTTCGAAAGGATTACCTCATATTAAGTATTAGTACGTAAGCATGATTTTATGGGTCCTGCACCCCCTGTGTGATACATAAAAAGTAAGATATTCGACTTCTTGCGTGCATTTTTAAGTAGGAAAAAAATGATAACCTAGGAACGCTAAGAGATCATGAACACATGCAGAGTGCTTTGTTATTTAAATTATGAAAACTATTTCATCGTTGCAAAGATAGTTTCATAGAAGGCGGTCTATATAGAATAATTATAGAGCTGCAATGGAATCGCAGGGGCACAGGTTTGATTGAGGGCCTATATAGTTTTGAACTGTTTATGCCAGTGTAGGTAGTGTCAATACTATCAACAAGCTTTCGTTGGTAGAGATGCAACTACCTCAAAAATATAAGAAGAATTTCGACGTTTCGAGCGAAGCCCTTCGTCTGGAGTTAGATGTCTTCGAGGTGGACGCGACTAAAAAACAGTCGCTAACAATGGGAGACTAGTTTTACTTTGTTTTTCTCGTGTCCCTGGCTTTGTTCAGCAACAACAATCCGCACTTTTTACTCGTGAAGTGAAACTGTGATAATAGCCGCAGTTTTCGTCACGTCCGCGTCGTAGATTCAGTGTATCTTAAACTCCCTAATTAGCCAGTGACGATGGCCTATATACGGTTGTATTTTTCGCAACTGCTCCTGGTATATATGAATAAAATGTATAAAATTCACACTCGCAGTTCCTATTTACAAAACTCTTCAACAAGTATTCTACCATGAGCTGTTACCGTCAAAATCTGCTTTCAATTTTCACAAATTGTGAACAACAAAATAAGTGGCTTCGCTTGGTTTGATAATGCTTCGTTAATTGGCGACATTGAGCTATTAAAAATCATTTAAAATTTCCATTGCAAATTTAATTGCTTCAATATGAAAACAGTCATAAGCGTTCAAACGTCAGAACCTCGAAATTCAAGGTTCATAAAAATCGCTCCATTTTGCCTCGCATCTTTTTGCTTGACGCGTTCCACAACGCAGTCAATGACAATGTAATGAAACCAATACAAATACATTGGTCATGCAAACTCTTAACAATTTTTCGTCCCTGCCTGTTTAAAGTACCCGGAACTAAAGCCTCGTACAGACGAGAATATGTTCCTTGACACATTTTCCTTGGCAAGTTTTATTTGGTCGCATGATGGCAAAAAATTGACAATTTTTCTTTGACAAGGCCTAGGGCCCTAAGTATTTCTAGATCAGTGCTAGGGCTTTGTTCCAAAGCTAGTCACGCCAGCTTTTGGACAAGGAAAATTTGTTCGTATGTGAGATAAATGTTTAAACCACAATTAGCGCTAACCGTGGGTTACAATTTAATCCATATTGCTTCGTATGTTGCTTTGGTTTATGTATTTCTGCACCAGTCTGTTTATTTAAAAATTTTGAAAATTAAACTTCTGATGATCCAGACAACCGGCCCTGTAGATGATGCTTTAAAGCCAGGCTTACTTAAATGAAAATTCGTACCTCTGTCGTTCCTTTCTTTCCTCATTCGTCAATGATTGCAACTGTTGTACGTAAGATTTTGTGTCTTCTAAACTACTGCTCGATTCATCTAGTTGACTTTGTAGTTGCGAGTTAGCCTGAAGAATAAATACACAGTATAACCGCAAAGCTTGGGCAGGGGTCGAAAAAATACGCGAACACTGCTCGCAGGAAATGTTAAACAGCTGCAGGAAATTCGTTTGAATGAAGATTTGCTATTGAAAATTTGAAGGAAACCTGACACCCATGTCCCACTATGGGCGCAACAACATATGGTTGACAGACATTATTCCTTGAATTTAAAACCATGGTTAGCTAGAACACTATATGTTTATGCACATGCAGATTTAGCACAAAAATACTCCTTTGGTCTGCAGGAAATTTTGTCTCCAGGTTGTGCTCCCAGGAAGAAAATTATTTTTTCCTGCCCTGAGCTTGGGTAAAGACATTCTTTGATTTGGTTCATGATTTGTAATTCACTAGTAACTCCAGACAAAGGGCCTTCGCTCGAAGCGTCGAAATTCTCCTTATATTTTTCAGGTAGTTGCATCTCAATCAACGAAAGCTTGTTTCATTATTTGTGTCGTACCTCTTGTAGTCGAAAGTTTTCCTCTCTTACGTCCGTGTCGGCTTGGTTAAGATGTTGCATTTTCTTTTCAAGCTGAAAGGTAGAAATATGATAAATAAAACGAATGAAAACATGTTGAAAGCATAGGTTTGGAGTGAGATAAGAAGGTGTTTGTAGACCAAAATATCGAGCGTATATTTTAGTGAAATGCGAACGTAAGAGGGGGGGGGTGACATGAAAAACACAATGAAATATTCTGATCGCTGGATGCCAGGATAGATAAAAAAAGTTAGTATAATAACAATTAGTATTTGATGGGTATTGTAGACAGGGTGTCCACGGGTCTTGAAAACCATGGAAAGTCCTTGAATTGGAAAAAAAGTTGCCAGGACTGGGGAAAGTCCTTGAAAATTAGTAGAAGTCCTTGAAAGTCCTGGAATTAATTTCCTTAACGTCCAGCTGTGCCAACATTAGTGATTTTGATTAAAATTACTGAATAAAGTGAATTATTTACGGCAAATCGGTGCCATTTTCAAAGATTTTTCCCAGTTCCTTGAATTTACCGAAAAAGGGCCTTAAAAGTCCTGGAAAAGTCCTTGAATTTCACCTTTACCAAAAGGAGGACACCCTGTGTAGATGACCAGGAACAGTACCTCTCTTTGTTGATTCAACAGTTCTTGTAACTCTTTTTCTTTCGAGGCCATTTCATCTTGAAATTCTTCTCGGATCTCTTTCTCTTTTTTCTCATGCTGTGAAAAAAAAATTATATATTTTTTTAAAATATGTGTATATTTTATGAAGTATGAAGCTTAATGGCTTACATGAGAACTGATGTCTTGTCGTTCCACTTTCAGTTGTGTGTCCATCTTTTCGTACAGTTTCTGGATCTCCATCTCATGAGCTTCCACTTGCCTGAAAATATATGTTCAAATACAACTTTATACCAACAACTTTACACCAACATCATTTCATCATTAGAGTGCACGTTATAAAGATGTTAAGTTCTTATGCATTTGCTGTCCCATAGCACCGAGACACAAAGGGATATATCGCTCTTCTGTGGCCAAAATCTAGTGTGCATTGGCCGTATTGGAGAGGTGTCTGTATTAGAGAGGTGTCCATATTAGAGAGATGTCGTGCAGTATTAGAGAGGTGTCCATATTAGAGAGGTGTCCTTATTAGAGAGGTGTCCATATTAGAGAGGTGTCCATATTAGAGAGGTGTCCTTATTAGAGAGGTGTCCATATTAGAGAGATGTCAGTATTAGAGAGATGTCCATATTAGAGAGGTGTCCTTATTAGAGAGATGTCCATATTAGAGAGGTGTCCACATTAGAGAGGTGTCCTCTTATTAGCGAGGTGTCCATATTAGAGAGATGTCAGTATTAGAGAGATGTCCATATTAGAGAGGTGTCCTTATTAGAGAGGTGTCCATATTAGAGAGATGTCAGTATTATATAGAGAGATGTCTGTATTAGAGAGGTGTCTTTGTTAGAGTGATGTCTGTATTAGAAAGACACCTCTCTAATATGGACACCTTTCTATTACTGACATCTCTCTAATACAGACACCTCTCTAATAGTGTCATCTCTATTAGAGAGGTGTCTGTATTAGAGAGATGACAGTATTAGATTGGTGTCCATATTAGAGAGGTGTCTTTCTAATACAGACATCTCTCTAATAAAGCCACCTCTCTAATACAGACATCTCTCTATATAATACAGACACCTCTCTAATATGGACACCTCTCTAATACTGACATCTCTCTAGATGTCAGTATTAGATTGGTGTCCATATTAGAGAGGTGTGTGTATTAGCTAGAGAGATGTCCATATTAGTGAGATGTCCATATTCGTAAGGTGTACGTATTGAAGAGATGTCCATATCAGAGAGATGTACGTATTAGAGAGATGTCAATATTAGAGAGGTGTCCATATTAGTAAGATGTCCATATTAGAGAAATGTCTGTATAAAAGAGATGTCTGTCTATATTGGCTAGACTTCACTGTATTTTTCCCTTTTATATTTCCTCTCACAAAACAAAGTTTCACTTACCCTTTCAAAGTTTGCTCTACATGTAATGCCTGTGTTTGAGATCTCTTGATTTCTTGAGAGACTTTGGTTAAAAACTCCGTCAACTTTTCAAATCCGATCACTTCATTGGAGGAGAGTGCTTTCCAGAGATCAAGAAGTTGTCCCTTTGATAGTACTCTAAATATAATAAATTAAATCTTTAAATCAATGTTTTGGTCATTGAAACCGTATAGACTCCGATTGTTTCGGATTCAATCCCGCGTCCAAAGTGTACATTTGCATTGGAAAACAAGTAAAATAACTTTAGACAAATATCCTGCTATTTTTCAAACAATCGTCTGACTTCTTTCCTACCGAGTTTAAAATGTAAACAATTTATCATAGCAGGCTTCGATACAACATAACATGAATTGGTATCTATATATTAACTTGGAACTAAAATTGGTAGAATTTCCAACAATTTTTTGCTTGTGCTTTAAAGCTTTTTCAAAAACTCGTTAATAATTCATGAGGAAAACACAAAGAAAAATCATAAGCGTGTCGTATCTTTATATGTGATAGAGATTTCCCTTGATTTACATAAACTTTAACTTTGATTTTCTCGACTTACACAACGTAGTTTTTGAAAATTACTTCGCCAATGAACTTACTAGATCGATCGTTTTTGAAGCAATTTAAAACATTCGCAGTGCGTGTTTTATCAGACCTAAAGATACTCGGGTTGGCCTCGTATTTTACATCTGATAAAACACTGTTGCTCGTGTTTTAAATAGTATTTGAAATCTTTGTCAAGCATTTTTACGGTGTAGAAATTGTGCAGGAATTTATTTCTATATATTTTTGTATATTCCATGTAGTTGCAGCAATATATTTTTTAGAATGAATGGGTAATGTTTAGAAAGATATTGTTACAAATAGTCAAATTACAACGCGGGGAAAATTCGAAAATAGTCACAGAGATCTCAATTAGAACAGAATCACTATTGAAAATGGGAATTCTTGGAAATTTTCAATGTCACAAATTGTTCAATTAGAACACGATATAACATTCGCAAGCATTTATAATTGATTTAAATTGATCAAATATGATATCACATGATATGCGCTTCAAAATTCATGTGTGCGAATCGTGAAAAAAATGCTGCGTTTGTCAGTTGTCAGGGTTTTTCGTTGAGATAAGCCAGAGAGTATATCAATACAGCTGACAGCTACAAAGCATTAAATTTACATTGCTGAATAAGTGCATAAAACACTTCACAGCGTCTGGCGCGATATTAACTTTGATAGATAGAACATCACGACATCAAATTTCGAGAAACGTTTTTTTCTACGAAATATTAAAGCTTTCAAAATAAAGCTGAAGCATTTAGATTTCAAAAAGCACAGCAGTAAGTGTAGTTTCAAATATTAAATTCAAATTCGTGTTTACTGAGACATCGATAATCATGATTTGAATATTCATTACTTTGGGGGAAGCATTGTTATCATACACAGGAGTTCTTGAACAATAAATAAGGCGATTAAAGACTTTTAAACAAGATAGTGTAATTTCTGGAATTGTAAACGCATCTGTTAAGACTTAAATCAGTCTGTATATTCATTCATTTATTATACAATAATTTATGGCGAAGACGTGGGTAGCAGTTTTGACATAAACCCACATTCCGTATTTTCCGCCTTTGTAATCTGGCGAGCTGGCCTACGACATATCTCATTCTTGTGCAGATAATTTTCTAGTAGTATGCTTACATTACTCTTCAGCGAAATTATTTTTTAATATATTTGTCAGAAAAGGCACAATATATATCACTCTATGCATTATTGGTCCGCAAAAAAATCCTAGGAAACATCAATCATTGTCCACACGCAATACATCAACTTTAACCCCTATGACAAGAGCATAAAAAAGCGTGGGGTCAACTTTCAACCAAAACCATTTTCTGTAATTCGAAACCATTTGTAATCGAAAGTAGATCTATATTCTTGTAATTTTCTTTCAAATTTTCTTAATACTTCAAGTCCCGTGGGTTTATCCTCAGGCAGGAAGATTATATTGCAAAATTGTACCATGATAAATTAAAATCTCACTTGAGCGTTGAGAGCTGAGTATATGTTATGACAAGACTGTATTGCCTTGAGTGCAAAATAAAAATATCACGTACATGATTTGTTCGCCCCATCTCTCGTATTTTTAGCCCTTATACAATTTACATTACGTATACTAGAGACCCTCCCACACATTCAATAGTCTGATTATAATTTCACCTCAAACACGGTGGGTTTCTTCGCGTCCTGCGGTTCCCTTGTGGACCAATGAATAATGGTCCTTAATACTGGATCTCTATGGAGAACAGTTTAGAACTGATAGAGCTATCCAGTATAAATAAAGTTAGTTTAGGTTAGGTTTCCTCCTGCATATTAAACAACCCAATAATAATAAATAACAAACCCCTTGGGGTTTAACCTACCCGGATAACAGATCATCGCCAACCTTATCGGCGATCTTTTCAAATAACACATCCTCTGACAACGCTGGAGAATTCACCCCCGAATCGTTGTGACTCTCGTAAATTCTTTCAACTGGACTGAGTGGGTTTTCTGCTGCGATCTCGATACCCTCGTTTGGTTCACTTACTTCAAGAAATTTCCCAAAGCCAGCTACAAACTCCTCTAAGGTTAAACAGCCATTGCCATCTATATCCAAGCTGTGGAACAAATCCCCAAGTTGTTCCTTGCTCAGCTGAAATTCCCCTGCCAGCCGTTCCAAATCTGACTTCACTATGTAGCCTTTCTGTTCGCGGTCACATAAGTCAAACAACTGATGCCCTTGTGTGTAATCCAACGTATTATAATTCGTGTCTGTGTCATGTGCTCCCAGAAATAGGTCAAAACCCGAGATGAATTCAGCCAAAGTTAAGTGATTATTTTGATCTTTATCGAGTTTACTAAATGTTAAAGTGATTTGGTCTTGTGTGAGCGGTAAACCAAGTTCCTCAGCAACTAGACTCAAGTCATCCTCTGTAATATATCCTTTATTTTGATGGTCGCAAATTTTAAACAATTCTGTGGCTCGTGAAGCTAAAGTATCTTCGAAATTATCTTCCTTCGACATACTAGAACAAGCTATTCGATTCTAATTTCAGTCCTGTTCCATAAATGTAGCAATTTTACCAATTAAAATGTATCACACACCATTCGTGAAGCGCGATATAAACATTATACTCGCTTGCTCATTTTGCATTTATTTATATTAATGATACCTTAATTTCACATCCTGTATTGAATAATATAGCAAGATACAGTCACTGAAGCATAACCCGCACATACAATTTACAAGCCCATGAAAGGATTCTTACATCTCTTCGAAATGATCTCAATTCGCACGCTATTTATGTTGTTCGAAATTAAATTTACAAATGCATATATGAGCTTTGCTTCTGTTAACCAGGCAACCGTCGTTGTACAAAGGTCATATGAACCGGGGGTGGTCAGTGTAAACTATTACTGTAGTGTGTGTCAAAAGCTATAGAGGATTATGCAAACTCATTAAAATTTTGCTAACGTTTGGCGCGTGGTAGACCTGTTTTTAGTTTTCATCGAGTTGTGGTTTAAGCTTGAGTCACGTATGAACAGTATACCTCTCGGCTAGAGGCTTGCGTTAGCCGATCTAAATGAAAATTTGATTTATACTTCCATGACTCAGTTTTAAACTCTATGGTTCTTCCCAGACATCCAGTAAAGGCCATTTATTTTATTGGTTTCAATGTTCCAACCGGAGGAAACCAAAATTAGAGCACTTTGACCGTGGTTTGATTCCTGCAATATGCAGTTATGACGTTGTCTGATTATAATTTTACTTCAACCGTCTTCCGAAATGGACTCTACTAAAAACTGTAGCTTTTCCCGTTTCCTCTTGTAATAGTAACACTGGCATTGGACCTACAAGGAATACTGGACCTTTGGGGAGAACTGTTTTTGCAACAACCGATAGAGCTTTTCAAAATTCACAACTGAACTCATTTAAATAATTTCAATTTCAGTTAAACAATTGCACGAGGAGTGGATTAAACATTGTCAAACTATGCTTTCCTATTGGCTGTTTCCACGCTGTTTGTTTAACCGTCTGGAAGATCTTTGTCTATCTCGAACTTCTGTTGACATTTCTTCCCATTCTTGTTCCGCGTTTAGCAGCCCTTCCCTGGAAGGCGATGCTTCTTCCGAGGGGCGAATTGTACAAAATAGCTCTCTCCACCGGATAGCGATTTTTTCATCCTTTGTAAAAAATACTTTTTATTTTTAATTATCTTTAATCACCTCGGAAATTTTGACAAAAACAAGACATATTACTCTGAGGTTTAAATTATTGCTCTCGGAGGATCAATGAAAGACAATTCTTTATAAAATGTTGAATAATGTTCGTATTTCGCTTCTGGTTTATCTTGAGATTCATTTAGCTAAAGGAAGATGGGGGCTGGATAGAGGGGTTCTTTTGCAGCATTTCTGGTAAAGATGCTCCACAGCTGAGCATGGTCCTTGCTGTACCTCCAGAGAGATCAGTTTAGAATAGATGGAGCTATTCAGTATAGACCACCCCTTTAAAGGGCTAACACCTTCACACCAATTGAAATAATTGCTGGGAATTTTCTCCTAAACGTTTGCTCTGCACACGACTACTGATGTCAAACGCTCTACCCTCAAGTTACATCCCCCTTCAGTCACGTGCTGTGTAGAAGCATGGTTACTAAGCTGTTAAACTTGGTTATTGCATAACCTCATTTGAAACACTCGAACTACTCCGAGTAGTCAACTGCCCTCTGGGCAACGAGCCGCGGGTCTAATCAGTTGTTTACCTACAACCTGTTTAACCACCTGTCGTGTTTAACACGTATCATAAATTGCTGTTTAGTTTTTTGTTTACAATGAAGCCACAACGTATCACGCCTTAATATTTACAAACCGTCGTTTGTATACTGTGCATAACGTTTAAACTGTCGCCAGTGAAGAATCGTTGAACAACTGTAGGACGGCAACACGCAAAATGTCTTTGGAAAAAGCAGCGTTATACGAAAAAGCGGAAATGCACAATGAATTTGTAGCTGAAATGCGAAAATTTGTGCAAGAAAGCGAGTCGGAACCTGGTGATTCTCAGCAGAAGATGTTATCCAATGCATATAAAAGCGTTGTGAGTAAAATGCGAGCTTCCTGGAGAGCTGTTTCGGCTATTGAAGAAAAATTAGCACAAGATGAGCCGAAGAAAGCCTTAGCCGGAAAATATCTTGCCGTTATCGTTGATGAACTAACTTTAAAATGCCAAGAGCTGCTTGCACTGCTCGAGAACGATTTAATCCCGAAATTATCCAAACCTAAAGCAAAAGTTTTCTTTCTTAAAATGAAGGGTGACCACTTACGCTATCTTGTTGAAATCGCTAGCGGTGAAGAAGAGAATTTAGAAGAATTGAAATCGAAGTCCAAAGCTGCTTACACCGAAGCTGCTCAGCTTGCTGCAGAGAATCTGAGTGCCACCGACCCGTTCCGATTAGGTCTGGCCCTAAATTTCTCTGTTTTTTATTACGAAGTTGAGAATTCGCAAGAGAAAGCATACGAGATGGCAAAGAAGGCGTTTGACGAAGCGATGCCAATTTTGGATCAGTTGGATGATGATGAAGCCGACGATGTTACGACGATCATGCAATTGTTGCGAGACAACTTGACATTTTGGAGCGAGGAAATTTAAACTGTAACAAACTTAAGACAACGTTTTCGCTTAAATTGTCCGCAAGAATCATGCTCTCCCAAGATAACGATCCCTGGATTCACTGCAAGAAGCGAATTTTACCCAATTATGTTAGAATCAAGCTCTGCGGCGCCCATTAATTTAATGAATTGCAAAATATTTATTATGTTTTATATTTATTCAGTAACCAAACATGCAATTATTAAAGCTAATTGTGAATACGTAATAGCAAGATAAGCTCCAGAATACAAATATCATTTGCAATTAGCCTTTCTCATGCCGCTATTTTTGGGTGGCTTTTCAGCCGACGTCTGCGAGATAAGTCCACATAACAGCGACTTTTTATCTGACTATTTTTTGGACGAATGATGGTGTAAATTTGCTTTGTAAAAAAATTATTTTGAAAAATTACTTTTCACATTGTTTTAATTAACGAGAATTAGATGGCACCCAAAAATGGCGGATATTCGTCATCGTGAGAAAAGCTAATTGTGTCACCCTCGTGGAATAGAGTCCTCGTGAAATAAAATTTATTAGTTTTGATAGAATCTAATGTCATTTATGAAAATCTAGTGTAATTAGTCTAATTATATGTGTAAGAACGTTCGATTGAGAAAATATGTCGTTGAATGAATATACAAGTTTTGTCATATTTCACTATTGGCGAGAACATGGTTGTTAATTTCAAACTGAGCAAGTCATCTGTATTTTTTACGAAATCAGTATACTTTATTCATTTCTCATAACACATTTACATCAAATTAGTTGATACTGGAAGGACCGGATAAACGCTTGTGGGCTTTTACAAGTCAGACGTCCTACAAAGAGTGAATAAACTGCTCACTCGTATGTATTGACCTATGCCCTTGTTAAAAATACAATATGTGATGTATTCTTGAGAATACAATATATGATTCAAAATCATATATTGTATTTGAATGATATATTGTATTCTAAAGATGTCTTGTCTTTTTGGAATTTGTTTTTTACTTTATTGTACTGGTTAATTTCCTTTATTTCTTGCTCATAAATTGTTAATGTAACTGAGAAATTTAACTACATCATTTTTGACAACGAAAACATCACTTTTCACTATTCTTTTCACAAAAAAAATCAAAATCCTGAATAAATTGCGAATCTCGCGCGTACTCCCGCGTGCGCGTGATGGTCACGCGAGTGCTGCAGCTGGCGCGGCCATTTTGAAGGTTGCCATCTCTTCACGTAAACGGTTATTTATTAATCACGTCGACTTTTTCCTTCAAATTTCACTAAATTTGCGATGTGAAACGGCCAATTACTTTGGGGGAAGAAAGAAGGGGCCTACACGAAGCTTCTCCGTGGAAAAGAAGGCGTTTTTGGTGTATATTTCTGCGAGTTTTGGGACAAAATTTAAAGCCCATTTATGAAAATGTCAACGAAGGCTTTTAAGCCTTTCGTGGTTTCGACGCTAAATATATGGAAATAACCAAATTGGGGAACGAATATTGTTCGAGAGCAGAATATATATTAAATAGAGTTTCCAATTTTGTTAAAAACAGCTTAGAACATGTCTGGGGATGCTGACACTTCGGTTCAAGTTGCTTTGAGGTAGTTGAAATTCTTGTTGTAAATTTTTGTACTGTAATATTCTTCGCTTGATATATTCTTAATGGAGTGCAGTGGTTTCTGTGGGATTTTTTGCTTTTTAAAACAATTAATGCTTTAGTTTTCAATATAATATATCATATTAAAGGTTGATCGATTTATTGAATGGAAAATATGATAACAAAATATCGCATGTTTCATTTGTTTTGACAACTTTTGCGAGCCCATACTGTTGTTTATCTTGTAAAATATTACACTTTAAACTCGCCAGACTTCATAAAATATGTATAGCATGAACGTGGCTTTAAATAATGCTTTATTTTGCTTATTTTTTGCAGGATTCGTCCTCAAAGTGCTTCGGAAAAGATCGAAATGTGTCGTATTTGTACCAACGTAACGCTGAATCATCCACAAGTAATTTTAGGCAAAGACAAAGCTTTTACCTACGATTTTGTCTTTGATATTAACTCGAAACAATTCGAAATTTACCATGATTGCATTAAAGGCCTTATTGAAGGGTAAGGACGTATATATTTTTGCACGTTTTACTGTTTTCTTACGTAAATAGCCCAATATAAAATATTTGCTTTGCGGCGCGAATTGAAATTGTTTACATTAGGGGGTTTAAATTTTTAAAAGTAACAAATTTATTGCTATGGGGCGGATTTTAAATGATTTGTTTTTTGGATACTTTGTAGGTGTCTTGATGGTTATAATGCTACAGTTTTGGCCTATGGGCAGGTAGGCTTTATAATTTAGATTTCAATACCAGTATTTATTTTACTACTGTTTTTGGCCCCATATTTCTGGAAGCAACTATAATCAAATATTTACTGAGGCTTACTAAAGGGCCATTAAAGCTGACATATATGGGCATGCTTAATAAGAGCTGGGACCAGCCAGCCCTATTATAGAAGTGTTTTCTGAAAGATTCATTATTATTGAATGACATGGTGGTCAGTGCATGTGTCTTTCGTCTGTATGACTGAGCTTTGATTTCTGCAATATACATTGTCTCATACATTGTCTCATTATAATTTTACCTCAGTCACATGTGAGAAGAAGAGTTCTTTCGAGTGCTGCAATTTCCTTCTGTAGTAACACTGGATCAGTAAGAGAGGATCCTTACTGGACCTCTAGGAAGAACAGTTTAGAACTGATAGAGCTATCCAGTATAAATAAAGTTAGTTTAGTTTAGGTTTCCTCCTGTAGTAACACTGGATCAATAAAAGATGATCCTTATTGGACCTCTAGGAAGAACAGTTTAGAACGGATAGAGCTATCCAGTGTGAATAAAGTTGGTTTAACACAACAATTCATAAAATTTTCAGACTGGTGCGGGTAAAACATACACAATGGGGACAGGGTTTGATGTGAACAGTGGTAAAGATGAGGAAGGCATCATTCCTAGAGCTGTTAGTCATTTGTTTGATGGTATTGAGAAAAGAAAACAAGCTGCAAAACAAAATGGCGAACCTCCGCCTGACTTCAAAGTGAACGTGCAGTTTATGGAGGTAGGTAGCAGGGCCAGTGTGGGTATATATTAAAAAGGAGAATGAACCATGTGGGTTCTTGTATTTTAGTCCAACATGTATTTTTCCCCTCATTACTCTTGTAACTTACTGCACCTCGCCTACACTCCACCTCCCCCCAACCTAATCATGTACAACTTGCATTTCCCCCCCTCACTGAGCTTCACCTCCTGCACTTCACCCATGTATCCCAACAACTACCCCCACCCACTTTCCCCTACCCTGCATTTTACCACCTGCGTTCACCTTCCCCCCAAATGTTGACCCCCTCTCCATCTCACTGATCCTAACCCACATCTAATCTAATTTACCTTGTATTTCACCACCCATCCCAACCCCTGCACCCCACCATCCCAACACCCTGCACCCCACCCATCCCAACACCCTGCACCCATCCCAACACCCTGCAC